>CM038680.1:264263529-264424302 GCA_021605205.1 Aegilops longissima | reverse complement strand
GGTCATCTTGCCTGAAATCCCAAGGAAGAAGAACGAGTCCATGAAGAAGACGAACGGAGGAAGCCGAACCAAGCGTGAGCGAACGAATCCTCACGATCGCAGCGAAAACAGAACTAACAAGAAGAAGCACACAACATAGTAAACACACCACATATGAACAAGACATGATGCACAACAAGCATGATGCATGACAAGACTACATGAAGCTACTCATGGCAAAAGATGATGCAAACAAGAGCAACACATCAAAGCAAGTTTAAATGAGGCCGGGAACAACATAGAACAATTCCGGTAAGTCCTCATATGCAAATTTCTAAATTGGTCCAGATCTGATTAAACCTTATGTTCAAGTTGTTAAACAGCAAGTTAAGATGCACCACGATGATCTACACGAAATTCTAGTCAAGTTACATATAAAGTTCATTAGATTCGGAGCTACGGTCTAGAAGATATGGGCAAAACAAGTTAAACATGGCATTGGTGCAAAATGCATACAAACATCAAGCAAACACCTCAAAACAAGGATGCAACATGATAATATGAAACGACATGCAAAATCAAGCAAGTTTAATATAGAGCACACTCAAAACGGAGCAACGGTTCAACACATACACTCTATACAAGTCATGACAACAATCTGTCCAAAACAGCAACTAGGCATATTGCAAGCATCAAAACAACATGTTACAGCACCACAATATGAAAACAAAAGGCATGGACATGATGTACAGGTAAAGCATTACAAAACATGAACACTGAGCTATCTCCAGAAACTACTAGAACATGCTCAAACACACATGGCAAGATTGCAAATAATAACAGCTTAGACTTAGCGTAAATAACATCAAAGTTGCAATGTGTAGAGCTATCAAACAACATGTTACAGGAACTTAACATGGCAAACAAAGGCATGGCATGAATCTACTCAAAGCATAGAACAAAAGTCCCTTACTGACGATAAGCCAAAAAGGCACAGAAAATATGATGGCACCCATGTAAACATGGCAAGTTATATCACAGATTCATACATGGCAGGAACAACGATAAGTAGGCATGTTGGTAAGCTTGAACCACTCACCACAGAGCAATACATGGCATGGCAAGGCAACCAACAACAAGAAGACATATTATAGAAGCTATACATGGCAATAACAACAACATAGCATGCAAGGATCACTTACAACAACCTTGGCAAAATTGAATAACACGTAAACAATCTGCCAGGAAACATTTTATAGCAAAAGTGGAGCTCGATTGACTCAAGCGATGGCACTCCATAATTGCAAACAAGGGCATGGATGGATAGATCAAGACATGTATAACAAAACATCCTTACTGAAATATCTCAAAATATGCATGGATCTCTCTGTAGCATCAAGTTAACATGGCATCAAAATATCAGCAAAACAGGGGCTGAAATCAGCAACATCAAGACACCTAGTTGGCATGCTTGTGCTAGTCACCACAGAGATCACAAAAATACATGGCATACACCCCTGGAAAGATTGCATGGCATATTACAAAACACTTGTAGGACTCAAGTTCATAGGATGCACACATCAATCATGGCAAAAATGACAAAAGTGCATGTTCTGATAAGAATCAGAAACTAACATCACATAGCACTCTTCCAACAGAGTTTCGGGCATCAAGATGAGCTCAAATGAAAATGATGCAATGAGATGAAATGATCTACTCATCGAGGCGAACATTTTGACATATTACACGCGCAAAACGGAGCAACGAGGACAGAGTTATGGCATGACGAAAATGCAACAAAATATCAAAAACGCTCGGGACTTAGTGGATTCGGGGAAGGAGAAGAAAGTCAACCTCGCCGGAACGCGGATCGAGGCAGGCGGCGCGAGCTCGCCGGAGAGGAGCAGCGCGGCGGCCGGAGAGGTGACAGGGAGGGCGCCGGCGAGGGGGCTTCACCGGATCCGGCCGGGGCACGGAGGGCGACGGCGGCGAGGGCGGATCCGGCCGGGCGGCGAGGGCGGATCCGGCGACCGGGCGGCCGGGCGGGCTCTCGGGCGGCGGCGGTCGGGCGCCGCCGGGCGGCGCTGGTCGGGCGGAGGCGGTGGCGGGCGCGATCGCTGGCGGGAGGCGCTGGGCGGCGGCGCCGGCTAGGCGACGGGAGGCGCGCGGCGGCGGCGGGAGGCTGGCGGCGCGGCGCAGCTCCGGCGCGGGCGCGGCTCCGGCGACCGGGCGAGGCTGGGCGGCGGCGCGGGGCGCGGTCGGCCCGGCGGCGTTCGGCGGCGGCCGTGGGCAGGCAGGCGCGCGGCGGGCAGCAGAGGGCCACTTGGCGCGCTCCGATTGGGCGCGGGCGGCGACGCGGTTTGTCCGACGGCGGACGGACATGTCCGTCGCGGAGAGAGGAAGATTTGCTAGGGTTAGGGGTAGAATGATCCGAAAATTTCGGGGGAGGTCTAGTTTTATAGGTAGAGGGAGCTAGGAGAGTCCAAATGAGGAGCGGTTTTCGGCCACGCGATCGTGATCGAACGACCGAGAGCATGGAGGGGAGTTTGCTGGGTTTTGGGCCACTTTGGAAGGGGTGTTGGGCTGCACACAAAAGAGGGCTTTGCGGTTACCCGGTTAACCGTTGGAGTACCAAACGACCTCCAAATGATCCGAAACTTGACAGGCGGTCTACCGGTGCTATACCAAGGCCGC
Organism: Aegilops longissima; assembly: GCA_021605205.1. Lineage (NCBI taxonomy): Eukaryota > Viridiplantae > Streptophyta > Magnoliopsida > Poales > Poaceae > Aegilops > Aegilops longissima. The sequence goes on along the minus strand of CM038680.1, from coordinate 264,421,629 downwards.
TTGACAAACCTCGGTCCATTCTGAGACCGTTTAACACCCGCACATGAAAAGAGGTAAAAGGGGGCGCCGGGAGACATAGGAGTGCCAGATTGCAAAACGGACAACGGGGAAAATGCTCAGATGCATGAGACGAACACGTATGCCAAATGAAACGCACATGATGACATGATATGAAATGCAGATGATGACATGGCAAAGTGCAACACGCAAGCAAATGACATGGCAACGACAGCGAATAACTGACGGACACCTGGCGCATCGAATCCGGGGCGTTACAAATGGGTTCCTCCTTTGGCCCTTCATAGTGCACAACTATTTCAGCACTAAAAGCATTCTTTTGGCAAAATCTTGTAAGCCTATACTCAAGAGCGTATCCTAGCTCATTGTTTCGAAGGGCAAAATCATTATTAAGCTCGTTAATGCAATCAACCAAGACATTAGTAGGAACCTTTTTTCTAAGGTTTTCATTAAAAGCGACATAGTCCGAAGATTGAAAACGTCTAATTTCCTCTTGATCATAGAGGATCGCTTCTATGGGAGGACGACCGGCGTCCACCCTATAGTGCGCAAAGATTTCTTTGGCCTCTCTTATGATAAATCTAAACTCATGAGCCAAAAAGATAGTAACAACGCGCTTAACATAGGAATTCTCAATATTAGAGAATTCTAGGAAAATTCTTTGTATGCAAGGATGCATATGCATAAATTGTCTTTCAAGTTCAACTACAAGCATAGCGATAGCATCCGCAAGACTACTAGTTCTATGAAGAATAGAACAACCCATGGAAGGTAAAGCACCGGCACAAGTAAAGAAATCTTGAATAACACCTTTGCCAATGATGTTACCACTACCGATTCAAAACTTTTTAGTATGCAAGATAGGGGGTTCATCGGCCAGAGCCTCAGGATTTTCTGTGTTTTCATTATTGTCCATATCGACGATAATCTCCCCAATTTCAGACATAGCGGCAAAAAGCGAGCGATAAAAGAGAGGAGGAGATCGGGAAAGAGAGGGCGAATAAAACGGCAAGGGTGAAGTGGGGGAGAGGAAAACGAGAGGCAAATGGAAAATAATGTAAATGCGAGGGAGATGGGTTTGTGATGGGTACTTGGTATGTCTTGACTTGAGCGAGGACCTCCCGACAACGGCGCCGAAATCCTTCTTGCTACGTCTTGAGCTTGCGTTGGTTTTCCTCGAAGAGGAGAGGGTGATGCAGCAAGTGTAGTGTAAGTATTTCCCCGCTTTTGAGAACCAAGGTATCAATCGAGTAGGAGGCTTCTCAAAAGTCCCACACACCTACACAAACAAACGATAACTCGCAACCAACGCAATAAAGGGGTTGTCAATCCTTCACGGCCACTTCATGTAAAGTGAGATCTAATAAAGATAGTATGATAATATAAATATATTTTTGGTATTTTATAATATAGATGCAAAAAGTAAAGATGCAAATAAAAGTAGATTGGAAGCAAATATGATAAGAGATACACCCGGGGGGGCATAGGTTTCACTAGTGGCTTCTCTCAAGATAGCATAAGTATTACAAAGGTGAACAAATTCTCACGAGCAATTCATAGAAAAGCGCATAGTTATGAGATTATCTAGGCATGATCATGTATATAGGCATCACGTCCATAACAAGTAGACCGACTCCTGCCTGCATCTACTACTATTACTCCACACATCTACAGCTATCCAGCATGCATCTAGAGTATTAAGTTCATAAGAATAGAGTAACGCATTAAGCAAGATGACATGATGTAGAGGGATAAAATCATGCAATATGATATAAACCCCATCTTGTTATCCTCGATGGCAACAATACAATATGTGCCTTGCAACCCTTTCTATCACTGGGTAAGGACACCGCAAGATTGAACCCAAAGCTAAGCACTTCTCCCATGGCAAGAAAGACCAATCTAGTAGGCCAAACCAAACTGATAATTCGAAGAGACTTGCAAAGATAACTTAATCATACATAAAAGAATTCAGAGAATATTCAAATATTATTCATAGATAAACTTGATCATAAACCCACAATTCATCGGATCTCGACAAACACACCGCAAAAAGAGTTTACATCGAATAGATCTCCACAAGATAGGGGGAGAACATTGTATTGAGATCCAAAAAGAGAGAAGAAGCCATCTAGCTAATAACTATGGACTCGTAGGCCTGTGGTAAACTACTCACAACTCATCGGAAGGGCAAGGATGTTGATGTAGAGGCCCTCCATGGTTGATTCCCCCTCCGGCAGAGTGCCGGCGAAGGCTCCAAGATGGGATCTCGCGGATAGAGAAGGTTACGGCGGTGGAAATTGTGTTTCGTGGTGCCCCTGGATGTTTTCGGGGTACGTAGGTATATATAGGAAGAAGAAGTACGTCGGTGGCATGAGGGGCCCACGAGATGTGGGGCGCCCTATAGGGGGCGCCTCCTATCTCGTGGAGGCCTCGGCCGCTTCTTCTTGCACTCCAAGTCCTCCGGATCACGTTTGTTCCAAAATCACGCCCCGAAGGTTTCATTCCGTTTGGACTCGCTTGATATTCCTTTTCTTCAAATATCAAATAGGCAAAAAACAGCAATATGGGCTGGGCCTCCTGTTAGTATGTTAGTCCCAAAAATGATATAAATGTGTATAATAAAGCCCATAAACATCCAAAAGGGGTAATATAATAGCATGGAACAATCAAAAATTATAGATATGTTGGAGACGTATCATGGGCCGTGGCACGTGTCGACATATCATAGGCGCCTATCTGACCCACTGACGAGCTGACACGTGTTCCGTCCGGCCAATAAGAATTTTACACGTGGAAATTAACCATTGGTCGGGGCTGTTAACGGGTTATCGGATCCAAAACCCGACCCGATAACTTAACGGCGTTCTGTTACGATGGATGCCACGTGTTGGGCACCCTTGACGAAAGCACTTCTGTGACACGCGATTTATCGTCATGGAAGTGGACACTTTCGTGATGATAATTTTGGTAATGTCATGGAACACTTCTATGACAGCACAGGTATGACTATCTTGATTCTGTCATAAATTTGTCATGGATATACATGCATGACAAAAACGCGACCTCTTCGTGACAAACACGTATCATCACGGAAGTGTATTTTTTTTGTAGTGATAGGCGGAAGAAATACGTTAGGGGAGCCACAAGGGGCCCACGAGGGTGGAGGGCGCGCCCTAGGGGGGTGGGCGCGCCCCCTTACCTCGTGGCTCCGTCGTTTCTTTCCTGACGTGCACTCCAAGTCTATCGGGTAGCTTTCCTTCCAAAAATAACTTCTCCAGAATGTTTCATTCCGTTTCGACTCCGTTTGATATTCCTTTTCTTCGAAATACTAAAACAAGGGAAAAAATAGGAACTGGCACTGGGCTAAGGGTCAATAGGTTAGTCCCAAAAATAATATAAAAGTGTTTAATAAAGCCCATAAACATCCAAAACAGATAATATAATAGCATGGAACAATCAAAAATTATAGATACGTTGGAGACGTATCAGTGCCCAGTGCCAGTTGTTGTTTTTTGCTTGTTTTTTACATCGCATGAAATCAATATCAAACAGAGTCCAAACACCGTGAAACTTTTTGTGGATTTTTTATGCACCAGAGGACATCCAGTGGGCTAGAGAAGCACCTGGGGGTGCCCCGAGGGGGGCACAACCCACCTGGCCTCCCTCACCCCCTCTTTGCCCTATAAATCACCAAATATTCCAAAAACCCTCGGGGTTAACCTAGATCAGAAGTACCGCGGCCGCAAGGCTCGTAGCCACAAGAAACCAATCTAGCCCCCGTTCCGGCACCCTGCCGGAGGGGCGTATGATCACCTGTGGCCATCTTCATCATCCCGGCGGCCACCACGATGAGGAGGGAGTAGTCCACCCTCGGGGATGTGGGATTGTACCAGTAGCTATGTGTTTAATCTCTCTCTCTCTCTCTCTCTCTCTCTCTCTCTCTCTCTCTCTCTCTCGTGTTCTTGAGATGTCATGATCTTGATGTATCGCGGGCTTTGTTAATATAGTCAGATCATATGGTGTTTCCCCTCTCTATCTTATTGTGATGAATTGATTTTCCCTTTGAGATTTCGGTTTATCGGATTGAATACTTTTATGGATTTGAGAACACTTTATGTATGTCTTGCTATGAATATCCATGGTGACAATGGGGTATCGTATTGATTCACTTGATATATGTTTTGGCACTCAACTCGCGGATTCCCGAGGTGACATTGGGGTAATCTATGCATAGGGGTTGATGCACGTTCTTGTCTTTGTCTCCCCGGTAGAAATCTTGGGCACTCTTTGAAGTTCTTTGTGTTGGATTGAGTATTATCACTACAAAAAAAGACACATCCGTTACATTTTGGGACGAACAAAAAAAAATTTGTCATACTTATGACACTTCTATGACGATAATTGTGACAAAACCGGTATCATCATAGATGTGGTGAGGTCCTACTTCTATGACAAAAATCATGATGTAAAATGGGATTTTCATCACAGGCGGGCCGGAGACGCAGCTGCATGACATTCTTTGGGCCGCCCATGACGGAAAAACCGTGGTAGAAGCGAGGGCGAGGAAAATATCGTGGTGTTCCGGTTATGGTGGGTGGTCGGGCCGAGCGATGCGCTTTCTCGTACACGCATGCACATGGGTGCGAGGCGTTGGGCTCTAATCAACCCGAAGCGAGGCGTTGGGCTCTAATCGAACCCGAGTGATTGCACCGCAGCTACGACATCGAACCCGAGCGATTGATTGATGGCGTTAATCAACCCGATCGAGCGATTCTTCGCTCATCGCTGCTAATCAAGCCGATCGATGTTGCCTCTGGATGAACAAAGGCGTTCTTTGGGGGTTTGATGAACAGTTCCGGTGGGGTGGATGAACAGGACCCGTGGTGTTGCCTCTGGATGAACAGGACCCCGATCGACGAGCCGGTTGGGGCTGGATGAACAGGACCCGTGGAGGGCTGGATGAACAGGACCCCGGAGGGCTGGATGAATGTGACCACCCGTGGAGGGCTGGATGAATGGTAGATAGTGGAGGGCTGGATGAACAGAGTCCGTGGAGGGGTGGTTGAACAGAGCCCGTGGAGACGGCTGGTTCAACAAGAGCCGGTGGAGAAGCGTCGGTGGAGGCTGGATGAACAGGAGACCGTGGATGAACAATGCAGTGGAGGCCGGAGGAGGTCGATGGTGGATGAACAAGAGGCCCGTGGAGGCCGGAGGGGTCGACGTTGGAGATGAACAGATCCGTGGAGTCCTTTTCGCGATGCGCCACACCCTCCCGATGAACAGGACCCTGTTTTGACCGTGGCGCCCAACACAAGTCCGCTTCCTCCATTTTGCGGTACACTGACCCTCGATGAACAGGATCCGTTTGAACTTGGCGGTCGAACACAAGGCCGTTTCCTCTGTTCTGCGGTATGCCAGGCCTCGTTTCCATATGTTGTTCTGTCCAAGCCCTCCCGATGAACACGACGAGGCATTCCATTCCGACCCAGCTGGTTGGCTCCCCATGAACATGACAACGACATCAAGCTCTGTTCGACCCAGCTATGTACACGAGCCCGGCCGTGCGTGCGCGTGAGTGGCGTTTGAGACCCGCCCGTATGTACGTGCGTGGCGTCAGATTACTTTCTTGCACCTTGGTCGCCAGTGCGTGCGTGTACATGCTATGTGCGCGCCTCTACTACGACACGCGGCGCCTCTATATCGACCAAGATGTACGCACCGTCACGACCGAAATGACAACGCTCGTGCGCTTCACCAGGTGGGTCCCGTACCGCCGCACTTCCTTGCGTGCGAAGATGTAGCTGGTGGGTCCCACCGTCGAAGCGAATCGTTTTCTTTGCGGACGCACTTCCTTGCGTGCGAAGATGTCGCTGGTGGGTCCCACCAGTCAGGGGGAAATGTTTTTTTCACAAAATATGGTAGCCCGTCCGGTGGGTCCCCGCTGTCAGGTGGAGGAATAATTATTTTGCACGTAATAAGGAGGCACTTCCTTGCTGCGGCCGTGGACCCACCTGCCGGCCTCTCCACGCATCTGATCCACGCCGATGGAAGCCGCCTCCTTGACCACGTTGACCACGTCGCGCCAAGAGCACCAGGGCGGTGGACGACAGTGAGGCCTAGGAAGGGGACAACGCGGAGCCGGGGAAGACGCGGCAGTGGATGCCCACGCCTAGAGGAGTACGAGGGTTCACTGGTTCGCTGCGGTGTGAGGTTGCCGTCGCCGCAGAATAACAGGGGGTGTGGGTGAGTAGAGGGATGGCCTGGCCAGCGGTGGGAATAGTAGGGGATGGTTAGGCCTCCGCGGCAGCACAGCCGGCCACGGGAGGCAGGATCATGCGGCACGACCGGCGGTGCTTTGGGTGGCTGGAGCAACAAGACCAGAGGTTGAAGAAGCACTACGGCCGTTGGATGGACATTGTACGGTCACTGGAGCTAGAATCATTCATATTGACTAACTTGACAAAGCACTCCGTCCCCGTCAACTTAGTAGGCCCACAAGTCAGCCTCCCACCAAGGTGGGTCCCAACCAGCAGGGGGAGTATTCATTTTTTTGTGCGTAATAAGGAGGCACTTCCGGTGGGTCCGAGCTGACAGCGGGGGGAACGTTTTTTTCGTGCAATACGGTGGCCCGTCCGGTGGGTCCCAGCAGTCAGGGGGGAACGTTTTTTGTTGTGAAATACGGAGGCCCGTCCGGTGGGTCCCTGCTGTCAGGTGGAGGAATCATTATTTTCCGCGTAATAAGGAGGCACTTCCTTCTCATTGCCGTGGACCCACTGTCGACCTCTCCGCGTCAAATCCACGTCCGATGGAAGCCGCTCCTTGACCACGTTGACCACGCCGCGAGAGCACCAGGCGGTGGACGACGGCGAGGCCTAGGAAGGGATGACGCAGAGCCGGGGAAGACGCGGTAGTGGAAGCCCGCGAGAGGAGTACGAGGGTTCACCGGTTCGGCTGCGGTGTGAGGTCTGTCGCCGCTGAATAACAGGGGTGTGGGTGAGAAGAGGATGGCCTGCCAGCGGTGGGAGTAGTAGGGGCGGTGAGGCCTCCAGCGGCATCACAGCCGCCACGGGAGGCAGGAGCACGCAGCACGACCGACGCTGCTTTGGGCGGCCGGAGCAAGAAGACCAGAGGTTGAAGAAGCACTACGGCCGTTGGATGGACATCGACGTCAATTGCAGCTAGAATCGTTTATATTGACTAAGTTCACAAAGCCCTTGGTATGTGTCAACTTAGTAGGCCCACAGTCAGCCTCCTCAAACGGTGCGCCCGGATGTCGGGGAGGAATCATTTTTGGGCGGTCAAGCAAGAATATCCGAGATTGAAGAAGAAGACGACATCCGTTGGATGGACATCCAACGCCACAACTACGCCGAACTGTGTGCTATTGACAAAGCCTTGCATCTGCGTCAACTTAGTTTTTTTAGGGGACGCGTCAACTTAGAAGGCCCACAAGTGTGTGGCAGAGAACATATAGCCCATTTCCGATTTGTAAGAATGTACAGCCCATTTTTTTAATTCTAATGGAATTTACTACAGCCCATTTACAGTTTGTTAAAAGTACAACCCATTTTCTAGCTAGGACAACGATTAATAATTTCAACCAACCGCTCAAAACAGAATTCAAAAAACAATTCCACATTTTTATGGGATCCGAAATATTTTTATCCAAAATTTCTAGTCAGATTAAATATAATTTCAAAATAAAGTTCTATTACGTTAAAATCCAACGAAATATTGAGCGCGCAACAACTAATGAAATTAAAATTTTCAAATTCCGAAAATAATATATTTTTTAAACTAATTACGCGTTTGGTGCATTTTTATAGTTCTTGCCAGCTTATTATAATTACATCCCATTTATTATTTCTTAAAGTCCATTTTCTTGCTAAGCCTAATGCATACCTCCAAGGAAAGTTTGCAGCCAAATGAAGCGGAGAATAACAAGTTGACCGGATATTGTGTACAACCTGTCGGCCCGCTTGCATTGCTGATGTTGAAAAAACACCGTGTAGTACAGACAACCTAACATGGCTACTCAGCCCACATTCAATGACGCCGAAAGGCCCAAACAAGGCTTCAGACAACTTTTGAAGTCACAGAGCTCAATTAATAACTTAAGAAAAAAGTTAGATTACAGTGGAACCTAATTAAAAGCTGTCACGAGCAAAGAAATAATTCAACGGGTCCCACTTGTGCGTGTGTGCGTGTGTGTGTGTGTGTATGAGAGAGAGAGAGACCCATCATCGATGCTCAGAATACATCTTTCAGCCATATGCATTATCGATGCTCAAGAAAACTTATATAGTTGACACAATCATATAGAACATCATAGCACACTGAACTTGCATACAAAAATTTCACGCAGGCGGCACAATCAGGATGGAAGCAGTGGATCGCTACGGGTAGGGCTATGTTGAAACTAATGAACTCCACATCACGGTTCATCGTCTTTATCAATGACAGGGAAATATCTTGAATGTTATGCAAAGAAAACAGACAGACAACACAATAAGTTATGCTAGCACGTTAAGTTGACGTACAACCCTTTCTAAAAAAGTTCGGTACAAAATTAGAACAGGTCACAATCAAATGTATCGGCACATCGCTGCTTCACACCCATAGCTCGGATTTAACTAGTATCCGATAAGATTCAGTTGTTACCTCAAATTAGAGCACATCCAGCAGCCAGCCCCGCCTCTTCTCCCAAAGAAGCAGCGGCCTCCGCCAGCGATGGAGAAGGCCCGTGCCATCCATCGCTCCGAGCAACACGGGAAAGTCCGACGTTGACTCTGAATGTACGCCGTCGACGGACCACAGCACCAGCGGGGCAGCAGGACTTCGATTGATGGATTGACCACTTCTTGACATGCACGAACACTCGTCAGTACATCCCTAACGTGGTCCGCGGAGGCCTTGGTGGCGGCATTTAATAGTACAACCCCGGTTCCTGCACCAAGATCTCAACACCAATCACCTTCGTATGGTGGACGGCTTCTTCATTCATGCCATAACTGTCAGAGCCCAGCTGTCTGGAGGAACAAACATACTTACGAGCTCACCTCCAAGGTCATTGATAAGCTCATTCATGGACTCGTTGTTCCAAGCACGTTGAGGCATGTCGTGGAAGGTAAACTTTGCTAAAAACTCAAGCTCAGAGGGCACCGAGCCCCATCCTGGGTGCCACCGATCAAAGCTCACCAGCGTGCAATCACAGAACAAACGCTGGGAAGATTCGAACACACGACTGCAGTCGAAAGTTGTCCAGAACCTGACGAAGAAATCAGCCGGTGGCAGACAGACTTCGACGAGCAAGTCACTTATTTGGATTTCGTGCGCAATGCCAAGAGCTTTGACAAGGTCGTCCGGCAAGACGGGAGGCCGATCGCCGTTGATGGTTACCATCAGCACTTTGCCTGCAAACCGGTCGTCAAGCGCCGCCATGCCATCGTTGAGCGACAAAGACGCAATGAATCAAGGCGATACCTCGGGATCTCCGCTCAAGATCCGCGTTGACCAGCGACATGATAGTGAGATTGAGTATAGGGAGTATAGGAGGGGGATTTGGGGGGAACTGGAGTAGGAATCGAGATTCCAGAGGTGGGGGAGGGGCAGGAGATTGGGGATGAAAAGGTAGCTTGAATTTCGAACACGCGCCATGATACGTCTCCAACGTATCTATAATTTTTGATTGCTCCATGCTATATTATCTACTGTTTTGGACAATATTGGGCTTTATTTTCCACTTTAATATTATTTTTGGGACTAACCTATTAACCGGAGGCCCAGCCCAGAATTGCTGTTTTTGCCTATTTCAGAGTTTCGAAGAAACGGAATATCAAACGGAGTCCAAACGGAATGAAACCTTCGGGAACGTGATTTTCTCACCGAACATGATCCAGGAGACTTGGACCCTACGTCAAGGAAGCTTCGAGGAGGGCAAGAGGTAGGGGGCGCGCCCTCCACCCTCGTGGGCCCCATGATGCTCCACCAACATACATCTTCCTCCTATATATACCTACGTAACCCCAAACGATCAGATACGGAGCCAAAAACCTAATTCCACCGCCGCAAGCTTCTGTACCCACGAGATCCCATCTTGGGGCTTGTTCCGGAGCTCCGCCGGAGGGGGCACCCACCATGGAGGGCTTCTACATCATCACCATAGCCCCTCCGATGAAGTGTGAGTAGTTTACTCAGACCTTCGGGTCCATAGTTAGTAGCTAGATGGCTTGTTCTCTCTTTTTGGATCTCAATACAATGTTCTCCCCCTCTCTCGTGGAGATCTATTTGATGTAATCTTTTTTTTGCGGTGTGTTTGTTGAGACCGATGAATTGTGGGTTTATGATCAAGATTATCTATGAACAATATTTGAATCTTCTCTGAATACTTTTATGTATGATTAAGTTATCTTTGCAAGTGTCTTCGAATTATCAGTTTGGTTTGGCCTACTAGATTGGTCTTTCTTGTCATGGGAGAAGTGCTTAGCTTTGGGTTCAATCTTGCGGTGTCCTTACCAAAGGATGTAAAGGGTTGCAAGGCACGTATTGTATTGTTGCCATCGAGGATAACAAGATGGGGTTTATATCATATTGCATGAGTTTATCCTCTACATCATGTCATCTTGCTTAATCGCTACTCTGTTCTTATGAACTTAATACTCTAGATGCATGCTGGATAGCGGTCGATGTGTGGAGTAATAGTAGTAGATGCAGGCAGGAGTCGGTCTACTTGTTATGGATGTGATGCCTATATACATGATCATGCCTAGATAATCTCATAACTATGCGCTTTTCTATCAATTGCTCGACAGTAATTTGTTCACCCACTGTAATACTTATGCTATCTTGAGAGAAGCCACTAGTGAAACCTATGGCCCCCGGGTCTATCTCTTATAATATTTGCTTTCAATCTACTTTTATTTGCATCTATACTATAAAATACCAAAAATATATTTATCTTATCATACTATCTTTATTAGATCTCACTTTCGCAAGTGGCCGTGAAGGGATTTACAACCCCTTTATTGCGTTGGTTGCGAGTTCTCAGTTTGTTTGTGTAGGTGCGTGGGACTTTTGAGAAGCCTCCTCTTTGGATTGATACATTGGTTCTCAAAACTGAGGAAATACTTACGCTACACTTGCTGCATCACCCTCTCCTCTTCGAGGAAAACCAACGCAAGCTCAAGACGTAGCAAGAAGGATTTTTGGCGCCGTTGCCGGGGAGGCTTCCACCAAGTCAAGTCAAGATTCGACCTCCCGCCAACGTGTGATTTCTTCCGCCGTTGCCGGGGAGGTCTTCGCTCAAGTCAAGACATACCAAGTACCCATCACAAACCCATCTCCCTCGCATTTACATTATTTGCCATTTGCCTCTCGTTTTCCTCTCCCCCACTTCACCCTTGCCGCTTTATTCGCCTCTCTTTCCCAATCTCCTCCTCTCTTTTAAACTTGCCGTTTTTTTGTTTGCTTGTGTGTTGGATTACTTGTTGCCATGGCGCAAGATAATACCAAATTGTGTGACTTCTCGAACACCAATAATAATGATTTCCTTAGTACTCCGATTGCTCCTCTTAATAATGATGAGTCTTGTGAAATCAATACCGCTTTGCTGAATCTTGTTATGAAAGATCAATTCGCCGGCCTTCCTAGCGAAGATGCAGCTACTCATCTAAACAACTTTGTTGATTTGTGTGAAATTTGCCGGCTGCCGTTGGAGATGCTCTTATGCTGGAAATAATAGAGTGACATCCAATCCATTTGAGTTAATTGCGTGTATGATTGTCCCTCTATAAAAGTTAATTGCATGTACAAAGGTACACGTGACTTGCGAGGTGGCTACAGCTTTGTACGAGAAAGTTAAAAAGAAACAAGTCCATCCTTAATCTTGTATTCTAAGTACTCGTGGGTTCCACTTGTCAAGACAATGCGAAAGAAGTATATATTAAATAAGTAATATATAATATAAAAATCTAAAGTTAAAGACAGAATTGAACTCATGTCATCGCTATGCGAGCATCCGCGCTAACCAGTCCAGCACATTTTTGTTGTAGATCATGCCGAGATATATCTCCATGTTCATCTTATACTCCATCCGTTCCTAAATATTTGTCTTTTTCAGATTTCAAATGGACTACCACATACGGATGTGTATGTAGACACATTTTAGAGTGTAGATTCACTCATTTTGCTCCATATGTAGTCACTTGTTGAAATCTCTAAAAAGACAAATATTTAGGAACGGAGGGAGTAGAAAACAGAGTTGGTGATGATGGTGTGTGTGCCATCCTGCAATATAGGCCGTCAGATTTATATCTAACGGATAGGAAGAAAACTATGACAATTTTGCAAAAATATACCCACACCCCTCTCCACGTTCCCAAATACGGCCTTCCCTCGTTCATCCTTTTCTCTCACAAGATAAACTACTCATACAAATGCATCTTGATGTTTCGTGCAACGCACGGGCATCTAGCTAGTTTCTTTTAAAATAGTTACTGTGATAATTGGGTTGAAGTGATATATTTTATGTCTGCCCCGAATGATTTCAGATTCACTAGTAGTAACAAAGAAAAGGTTGCCTTGTTAATTAACAGAAAACAGGGTGAAAACTATCACATGAGGCCGGTAAAAACGAGGCACACTGGGTTCAGCGACATAGTCACTACAGCTGTGCGCGCACGAGAAGTCTACATATCGAGGGGGCTACTGAGCGAGGCACAAAGACACAATGTTCGAGAGAGAAACCAATTGACAGATTACGATCAGATCGACTTGTCACCCTTCTGCTGTCATTGTTGGGGTGGGGGGAGGGGGAGGGAGAGAAAGACGTATCGAGAGTGTGCGCGGTAGGCACAGAGGCACAACTAGCGAGTGTGTGTGTATGTGTGTGTGTGTGTGTTTGAAAGAGGAGTAGATAGATTGCTATCAAGATCGAGGTGCCGCCCTACTCCTTCGGTGTCGGGTAGTGTGTGTGCGTGTGTGTGTGTTTGAGAGAGAAGCCAGTCGATAGATTAGTATCAAGATCGAGGTGTCACCCTACTCCTTCGGTGTTGGGAAGTGTGTGTGTGTGGTTGTGTGGGTGTGGGTGTGGGTGTGTGTGTCGGGGGTGGGGGCAGTGACACTTACATATCCCTACTCTTATAAAAAACAGAGTTGGTGATGATGGTGTTCCTGCCATCCTGCAATATAGGCCATCCGATTTATACCCGAAGGATAGGAAGGAAACTGTGGCAATTTTTCAAAAAGATACCCACACCCCTCTCCGCATATGCAAATAAGGCATTCCCTCGTTCATCCTTTTCTCCCACAAGATAAACTACTCATACAAATGCATCTTGATGTTCGCTGCAACGCATGGGTATCTTGCTAGTAGGGAGAAGGAGTTTGTGTGACACATATCTAGCTATATTAAGGGATAGGTAGATAGCATTTGTGCGAGGCATACTTAAAGCATCACGAAGATAAACAAAATTGTGTGCATGCAAGTGCCAGAAAAAATGAAGTGACAAACAATGTGTGTGTGTGAGAGAGAGAGAGGAGAGAGAGAGAGAGAGAGAGAGAGAGAGAGAGAGAGAAATCTCAAAACAAAAGGTGCTCTGTTGGAATCCCATTGTATGTATTCATATGGTTCCGAAACTCGAGTTAACCTTAGGCATATGTGTGAGAGACATTATTATACTTTGAGACATTAGTGGTTGTGGGTGGGCGGAATTAAAGGGGTAGGCGTGTTCGACAGAGAGAGCGTGTGTGTTTCTGTGTGAGAGACTTGTAGGACGGGGTAGAAAGAAGAATTCTAACCTTGACGGAGGGAGAGAAATACACGAAGTGCGCGTGTGTGATCCGATGCCCACAGGGAAATGAGATATGTATGCGTGTGAGACAGATTGCACAATTCATTCACGTATCACTATCTAGCGATCGTAGACGTGCATCGCTTGAACATAAATCAATATCTACTTCGTATCTTGGCCAAAGGTACAATATCGATTCAACGCTATAAAGATTGGAGAATCACATATCACATTTTTTTCTATTTAAATAAACCTTTTCAGTTGTGCATGCCAAAGTTACAGTGATGTTTCTTCAAACAACCAATGTAGCTATCATGTACATGCACCATTGTTACTCTTGCATTCAAAATCATTAGTCTTGGATGATTTAAGGTTCTATTATGAAGTAATATATGTAATATTCATATATGAATTCAACGGGTACGCAATTTATGAAATGGAGGCTATGTAATCATATGAGGTAACACTTTTAAGTAGCGGACTACAATATCCATTTCTTTTTGTGCGCCTCTACACTAACACGTCAATGCATTATGTTTAAAGTAAATAACCAATTGCACTAAATTATCTATTCACACGAGAAATACATAGGCTGAGCGTTTGATCCCTTTTTTATGAACGCGCCACTACACCCGTACGATTGGCCGCTCCCGTGTGAACGTCCAAGTTATCGGCGCATCATCCCGAGTTATTGTCTTTTTTTCTGGGTTGGACTTCACACCAGCTATTAACTGCTGACGTGTGCCCCATGTACACAGTCTCGCATGACCTTCCCGCTAGCACGGTCCAAAATTAGTTGAAACTGGATACAAACGATCCCGCGGGCGGCAAAATCTCCAACCTCCTTCTAAAATTTCTGCCACCTTAGTCTTTAGCATGCGAAATTCCCCTTTTGTCCTTGGTGCACGGAGACCAACAATTACAATACCGCCCTCATCTACATAATAGGTCGGGGCTGCTTTGGTCACTTCCGGTTCCCCCAACTACACAGCACCCCCATTTCCTCTCCCCCTCCCGCAAAAACGACTAACTCCACAAAGACCAGAGCATCTCACATCACGCCGTCCGCATTTCATCGGCCTTTCTCCCTCCCTCTCGAAACCCTAGATCTGCTCATCCACCGCGCGTGCAGAGCCCATTCATCGCCAGCGCATCCACCTCGCCGGATCTGCTTCGCGGCCGCATCTACCCTCCCACCTCCCTAGAACAAGTAGACTGCTCATCCACCACTGTATTCACAACCCATTCAGGTGTCGGCCTTGTCCACGGCGCCGGATCTGCTTCGCGGGTACTCTCGTCAACCAAGAAGCATCTTCAGCTGCTCATTCAGATTCCCACTGAGACGCTTCCACACCCTCCCCGAGCCGCCCACACGACGCCCGGTCGACGGCCTCTGATCCTCTTCGCCGACACCTTCCTCAACCCTACCGGAGCCACTTCGCCGACACCATCGTCAACCCCATCGGAGTACCTTCGCCTATACCATTTTCAACCCTACCGGGGCTGCTTTGCCAACTCACAAGTCCACGGCCTCAGATCCGCTTCCTCGCACCCTCATCCAACCTACCGGAGCAACTTCTGACGCCCCGTCCACGGCAGCAGATCCGCATCAACGACACCATCCTTAACCCAACCACCGGAGCAGCTTCACCTACGCCCTCGTCCACGGCCACAGATCCGCTTCGCCCACACCGTGGTCCACCCTACCGGAGCCGCTCCACAAACACCCTACTCGACGGTTCTAGATCTCCTTACCGGACCCCGACAGGCAGTGCAGCGTCATCACCCTTGACATTTCTAACCTAATTCCCACCGTCTGGCAAGATGCCAAGCACCCGCCACGGCCTAGGTACTTGTCACCTTTAAACCCGTCCAACATCACCTGCCCGATGTACTTCAAATATATTAACAGTCATCGTTACTCGTTATGCACCGCAAAAACTACAAGGACGATGTTTCTTATGGATCTAACAACTTGGCCAACCAAGATTCTGGACCGAGGCATTGCTATGATCTTGTAAGCATCTCTCTCTCTCTTGTATTGTTCTCAGGCTCGCCAAATGCTTTGCTAGGATTTTCAACCAAGAATCCTTTGTGCGCATAATGATTTCTACTCTCGGCTGCTAAATTAGATATGTAGATGTCATACATGATACTACCTCATACCTCCGTTCCTAAATATAAGTCTTTCTAGAGATTCCACTATAGGCTACATACGGAGCAAAATGAGTGAATCTACACTCGAAAATGCATCTATATACATATGTATGTGGTCCATACTGGAATCTCTACATAGACATATATTTAGGAACAGAGGCAGCACATTACACAAAATCATAGGTGGCATGTAGGAATTCCAGTACACTACATTAGGCTCCCTTAGAGTGCCTGCTAGTCCAGCACACAGAGTCATGGCTAGTTTATGCTACGCACACAGTCATTAATTGGTGGTTTAAACATGCGCAAGGGATATGCAATGTATTATCATGTATAGATGTCTAAAATTAGCCGTGTCAACTTGCAGATAGGGTTACACAATGAAAAAGTACAAGATGTATGTGTCAATTTCATAGAACATCGCAAAAAAGGAGAGCCAGCGGTGAGCCTATACAGTGTACTATGGTACGTCACTTCTCCATTGCAATCATCGTGACATGTTATTTGTATGTCAGTTCTATTGGCCAAGTTTTTAGGGACAGTTGTTACGAGTTATCCTAAGAAAATAAGCACCTGTGAATATAAGCTCCATATAATAAGCCAACTAGTTCTTTCCATTGCGTTTTCAGTTTATCTTTGGTATGATCGGTGAAAAGTCTAGATTGCATTATATTTTTTTCATTTTGCTGCCCATATGAAAATTAATTTGACTTGCAAACATCAAAAATTGAACCCAGTGCAGTAATTAATATGATAGGAAAACAGACCATCACTATTTGCTCAAAATGCAAATACAAATATACCATCTACTTGGCACAATCTACTTTGGTCAATGTTTTCCATAGATATCCCATTGCCTAATTTAAACGAAAAACGCATGACCCACATTTAAATGAAGAACAATTATTTATTGAAATTCGATGGTCCAAGTGGCTGGTTATTATCATATAGCAGCACCACCTGAAAGCATCATATAGCAGCAGCAGCTCATAGCAACTCATCATACAAAGCAATGCAGCAGCAGCAAAGAATAAAGGTGCAATTCATCATATACCAAAGCAGCAGCTCATAGCAATTCATCATATAGCAGTAGCAGGAGCAGCTCATAGCAATTCATCACATAGCAGCAGCAGGAGCAGATCATAGCAATTCATCATATAGTAGCAGCAGGAGCATCTCATAGCAATTCATCATATAGCATCAGCGGGAGCAGCTCATAGAAATTCATCATACAACAGCAGCAGGAGCAGCTTATAGCAACTCATCATATAGCAGCAGCAGTAACTCATAGCAATTCATCATATAGCAGCAGCAGCAGCTCATAGCAATTCATCATATAGTAGCAGCAGCTCATATCAATTCATCATATAGCAGCAGCAGGAGCAGCTCATAGCAATGCATCATATAGCAGCAGCAGAAGCAGCTCATAGCAATTCATCGTATAGTGGATCGTAATGAAAATTTGGCAAAAATCGAGGAGATCCTCACCTTGTTGGATGAGCTCATCTTTAACAAAGACCTCAAAGCCACGGCCCGGGAGGTGGGGAGGGGAATAAGGTGCCTTCGCGCAGTGTGGCATCACCAGAGTTGTGCAGCGCCTGCCTTAGTAGTGCGTTGGACGAACCACAGTGGAGCAGCTACTAGAGACCATGAGAATGAGGGGCGGCACCAGAGGGAGGAGCAGCCAGGGAGATTTGCCCCTACCCGCCGGCCATATAGCCTAACTTGACAGAGCATCATCGAGGACCATGCCAGATGGGACCAAGGCGGCGGCTTCTTTGGAGGAACCCTAGTGCTGCAGTCAGGGGATCGAGGTAGAGGGAAAGGGGAGAGGAGATGCAAGCGGGCAGGCAATGAACGCTTGTGTCTTTGTTTTACTTGAGGGTGAGGTGTGACGCCAAGGCCACCAGCTTGCATTTTGAGTGTAATATAGGCAGACAACAGAGTCATTTCACTATTCCCCTTCCCTTCAATTTTTAGTGAGGTTCTACCCGAAACACCCCCCTCCAAAGCGAAATTAGTTAAGCCCAAGCCCATAACTCAAAAATGACTTCTTTACATCTTTTATGGCTTATTTTGACAATAAGCCCTGAAAAGGCGGAATAGAACTGGCCCTTAACCTGCAAATCAATTGTGCGTGCAATGATGAATCACTCCTGCCTGCTATAGTGTACATTTAGGCATCATCATACATGGCATAACCTAATACATGTGCATTCCATTGTAGAATCTGGAATATGCAATGTTTATGTTAGTTCATACATTGCACATGATGTTTAAATGCCCCTTAAATCTGGTCAGTCAAGTGATGGTCTTTAAGCCTCCTTCTTTGCTTCTTTTCTTGATATGTAAGATTTGCTCACACATCTGTTCAATTGCTTGTTTGTATCAGCCAGCCATACTATGACTTTTTGCTTTGATTACTTGCTGTTCTTGAGCTAACACTCTAACAGAGCTTGTCAACAATTTAAACACTAAGGGCTGCTGTAGTGAGGCCTTTTCTAACTCATAGGTGACATAAAGGTTTGGTTGTACACTAAAGTAGGCTCTCCAAGAGTACCTGGAGATCCAGTTCGATGGTATGCCTAGTTTTTACATAGTGCAGACATAGTAAATGCACATTTCATTGTGTGAAAGTGCAAGAGATGCGGCATGTTTCATTATGTGATGTTGTTTTGTTATAATCTCATCCTTTTGTGTTCACCGACTGGAAAGTATGCATATTTATCTTCCAAGGAGACGAGTAACTAGTTTGTGTCACCTTGCAGAGGGGGTGCAATGAAGGTAAGATTGAGGATTTCCATGTACAGGATGTTAGGAAGGAGCCTTGCAAGAGAAGTAGGAGCTGCGCTGAGCCTCTTCAACATGTTAAGGTAAGTCACTGTATCCAACTCAATAGTTCAATTCCTTGTTTGTATCAGGCATAGTTAATTTGCTATTTTCAATTGCTTTATTTGTCCTCAGTTAATGAGATGCCCAAAGAATGATGCCTGATGTTGGGTACTTGTATAACTATTAGTTGACATAATTAAAGGCCTTACCATTTAATTACTCTGCCGAAGTGTGCCTGAAGCTTTGAAGTTTATTAACCAACTATTATTGAATGAGGCTCACAATCTAGTTTATACTAGGCTAATGATTGCATAGTTTTGCTTGTTGTAGTATGTTTGTATGAAATCCTCGGCTGTTCATTATGCTCCCTAAGACTTTAATTGAGCTACAGAATGGCCAACTGCTTGCTTACTTCTACGCAACGTGTTGTCTAAATTTGTAACTTGTCTGTGTTTTGGATTGGGCCCCAACATCATGCTCCTCTGGTGAGCTAAGAGAGATTTCTGTATGTAGGCTGCACATACTACCTTTTTATAATTTTTAAAATATCACCTGCTTATGCTTCATGACGTGTAACATTATTGTTAGTCCTATTTTGCCATGTACAAAATAGTCTGTCTTGCTCGCTTCACTGTTGTAACTATATTTTTGCCCTAGTCATGTGTACTTGCAGAAACATTTCAGGATGAAGTGACATCAACACAAAGATCTGCGAGCAGTGCAGCATGGCCGTTACCGAATGATTATGATTGGAATTGTAATGTGATGATGTTCTCGAGCATCAACTAGAGGTGGCAAGACAACATGTACATGATTCTGAACGTACAATCAACAAGTTGAGACTGGACATGCGGTATTAGATGCAGGAGTCAAAAAATAAACAAGACATCGAGGTAACAATGAAGGAATTGGAGATTTTGCAGACTGAAATTTGTGCTATCCAAATCCGGCCAATCCTATTTTCTGAAGAGATTATAGTTCAAATGGTAAGTTATGTTGATGCGCGTCCATGATGTATGAGTTGTATTTGCCCACTGTATGTAATTTGCTGTTTGTGTATGCTTTATTATCACCGTGCGTAACCATAATGCCCAAAGGGTATAATCGGCTGTAATTTCTTTATTGTATAGTGTAGGATTATTCTACGTTTCTATGCCTTAGTCTCTTTATTGTATAGTGTATGTTTTTTAGAGGTGATAGTATAGAGTAGGATAATTCTTTGAATATGCTATACCGTTCAAACGGGGGCCAACTCGCCCAAACGTTGTAGTGACCATGGCCCTTCACAGGTCGTATGATCCATGGGCCATCTACGGGATGGACGATCCATGGCCTTCTATGGTCGGCGGATTCGTGGGCCTTCTATGGGTTGTCGGATCTGTGGGCCTTCTATCGGCTGTCAGATCCATGGGCCTTCTATGGGCCAGCGAATCCATGAGCCTTCTATGGGCCATCGGTTCAATGGGACTTCTATGGGCCGTCTGGTCAATGGGCCTTCTACGTCCCGTAGGATCCATGGGCCTTCTACGGGTCGTCTCATCTATGGGCCTTGTACGGGCCATATAAGGGGCCGTAAACGGGCTAGAGTGGAAATCGTACGTTTTATGGGCTGACCATAATGGGCCGTTAATAGGCCGTATTTGATGATGCTATGAAAATGGCCCAACAGATTAACGGGCCACAAACGGGCCGACTGTATCCACGGGCTAAATTTGGCCCACAAGCAGAAAAGGCCAGTAACGGGTCGTAAGTAACCGAATGCTGGAAATGAGCACAAGAATAAATGGGCCCTCAGAAGGCCGAAAGTTAACACAGGCTGGAAACGACCAAATGGAATAATGGGCCGCTAATGGGTATAAAGCGATACACTGTTCATTACGGGCCGATTTCACCACGGGCCATTAATGGGCCAAGAGTTGCAAAGGGACTCATATGGGCAGAAATACGTCATGGGCCATACATGGGCCGGAAGTTAAAATGGGCTGGAATTATATTGGACGGCCCAGATGACGCTACTGGGCCTAATTCGGATAGGCCGTAAACGGGCCCTGGGTTAGCGGGTTGTAAATGGACTATATGCGAACAGGCCGTTAACAGGCTTGTCGTGGGCCGGCCCGCCACCTTTTGACCAAGTCAAACGGTCCGGCCTTTTCACAGGAATGGGCCTCTGTTGAGTCGTGCCACGTGTCAATGTATCATAGGCCCTTTGGATCCAATGAGTGGATGACATCTGTCCCAACGGTGAGCCGACACGTGTTTCCTCCAGCCAATGATGATTTTACACGGGAAAATCCCCATTGGTCGGGGCTGTTAACGGGTTATCGGATCCAAAACCGAACCCGATAGCTTAACGGCGTTCCGTTACGGTGGATGCCACGTGCCGGTCACCCTTGACGAAAGCACTTCTGTGACGCACGATTTATCGTCATGGAAGTGGACACTTCCGTGATGATAATTTTGGTAATGTCATGGAACACTTCTACAACAGCACAGGTATGACTATCTTGATTCTGTCATAAATTTGTCATGGATGTACATGCATGACAGAAAATGTGACCTACTGTGATAAACGCGTATCATCACGAAAGTGTATTCTTTTGTAGTATATGAATCTGAATTTATTTGGTGTTATTTTAGTACGAACTCTTGGATAGATTGATCGGAAAGAATAGCTTCGAGGTGGTTTCGTACCCTACAAACAATTTCTTCTTATGTTCTCCGCTAGATAGGAACTTTGGAGTGATTCTTCATCGCACTTCGAGGGATGGTTATATGATCCAATTATATCAACATTGTTGAGAGATTGCACTAGCGAAAGTACAGACCCTAGGCCTCATTTTCAAGCATTGCAATACCATTTGTGCTCTGTTTTATCAATTGCTATCTTGCTGGGTTTTTTATTTTCTTATTATAAAAATCAATATCTATTATTCATATTACACTTGTATCACCATCTTTTCGCCAAACTAGTGCACCTATACAAATTACCATTGTACTTGGTGTGTTGGGGACATAAGAGACTTTTTAATATTTGGTTGCAGGGTTGTTTGAGAGAGACCATATTCATCCTACGCCTCCCATGGATTAATAAACCTTAGGTCATCCGCTTGAGGGAAAATTGCTACTGTCCTACAAAACTCTGCGCTTGGAGGCCCAACACGTGTCTACAAGAATAAAGTTGCGTAGTAGACATCACCCACCCTTGTGGACAGGTGGTGGGTCCCCTCTGGTTGATTCTTTCGCCAATATTTTTATTTATTCCAAAAATAATCTCCATGAAGTTTCATGTCATTCTAAGAATTTTTATTTCTGCACAAAAATAACACCATGGCAATTCTGCTGAAAACAGCATCAGTCCGGATTAGTTCCATTCAAATCATGCAAAGTAGAGTCCAAAATAAGGGCAAAAGAGTTTGGAAAAGTAGATACAATGGAGACATATCACCTAGCGTGTGGCGCGTCAGGCCGGCGCCACGCTGCGGTGTGACCGGCGACCGTGGATCTGGACCGGTAAAAGGCGCCTTGGCGGACGGCGCCGTGACGTGCAAATGTAGCGCCTTACGGCCCGGTGCGAATGGGGTCAGGCGTTGAAATAAGTTTTTGGGGGGGGGTCGATTATGCGAAATAAGGTCGCTCAGGGTCATTTAGTAAAAGTAATACCAGAGGCAGCGAGCACGGATGTGAGAAAACCGAGAGCGCACAATCTGATCGCATCTGACGACGTGCACAAGACCGCCGGAAGTTTGGGCGGGTCGGCCGTCAGGAATCATTTTACTTTTAAGGCCTCCTTTGGTTTGGAGGAATTTTATAGGAATTTCATAGGATAGGATTTATATAGGAAAATTTCCTGTAGAGCCCATTTGTTTGTAGGAATAGAATCATATTCCTATGGAGGAATTCTTCATATCCTTCACATTTCATAGGAAAATAAACATTAGGCTTGACTCAATGGAAACAATCCTCTGATGTGAATCAAAGGACATTTCCTTTCCTATTCCTACTCATAGGATTTGAGATGCATTTTTTTGGAAAAGGAGGTTAAACCCCGGCCTCTGCATGAATTGATGCATGCAACCATCTTTATTAACTATTTCACAAAGGTGTGACAAGAACATATATCAATCCACCCAAAGCCACCACTAACACCTACAAACTCGATAATGTGGAGTGCTCTCATTCCCCATATCTAAAACCGGTGTCGTCGCCGATCCATCCACATAACGTATCGGGACCAATAGCCTGTACAGCCTACCTAAAGCGCACACCACATGCACACGTTTTAGAAGCCGCCATCATCATCGGACCACTGACCCATCTTCAGGAGAGAGATCTGCATTATCCATGCGAGGCCAGACATCCATCGTCGCCACCACGGCGCTCAACGGCGCCATGGCCCTACGCTCGTCCGCCCAGACGCAAAGAATCAGGAAGATCTATCATGCATAGCACCTGCCAACCAGGCATGACTCAGCGTAGCACCTATCGGCTAGGCATGACTTGACAGCTCCACCGAAGCTTCGTGGAAGACGAAGCCGCTCCACCTCCTGCCTCTGTCTTCTAGCGTTGCTCCATAGACGATGCTCCCAAGAGAGAAATGGCACCGTAGTACCACCATCGTCCGATCTGGAAGACCAGATCCTAGAGTTTCCCCCGAAGCAGCACGAGTGGGTCGACAAAAGTTACACGACGATACCTTCATCAAGGTAACGACGCAAAACGCCGTCATCGCCCGCCATCGGCTCGGTTTTCACCAGCAACTCTGTCTCTGATAACCCACAAGTATAGGGGATCGTTTGTAGCCTTCTTCGATAAATAAGAGTGTCGAACCCAACGAGGAGCTAAAGGTAGAACAAATATTCCCTCATATTCTATCGACCACCTATACAACTCTACGCACACTTGACGTTTGCTTTACCAAAAACAAGTATGAAACTATTTTTCAAGAATAAAACTATGAGTACTTTGCGAGAATAAAACTACAAATAAATTGCAAGGTAATAAAAGTGGATAGCTTTTGTCAACAAGAAAGTCATTTGTCCCCAGGCAATCGATAACAAGTATCGGTAATCATTCTTGCAATTTTATATGAGGGGGAGGCATGAAAAAGCTAACATACTTTCTCTACTTGTATGACATGCACTTATGATTGGAACTCTAGCAAGCATCCGCAACTACTAAAGATCATTAAGGTCGTGAAACCCAACCATAGCATTAAGTATCAAGTCCTCTTTACTCCCATACGCAACAACCCACCTACTCGGGTTTAAGCTTCTATCACTCTCGCAACCCACCATAAGCGAATCATGAACGTATTGCAACACCCTACAGCGGGGGCCCTCACGTTTGCGCGAGACAGAGGGCACTGTAGGACAACACCATAAATAAAATATACAATCATACCAACCAAGATCACGATTAACCCATAGGACAAAATGGATCTACTCAAACATCATAGGATAGCCAAATATCATTGGGAAATAATATATGGAGTTGAGCACCATGTTTGAGTAGAGATTACAACGGGGAGAAGAAGTGTTACACCGCTACATAGAGAGTTGGTGTTGACGGTAGCAAGATTGTTGATGTAGATCGTTGCCCCGATCCTTGCCCCGGCGGCACTCCCGCGCCACCGAGAGAGATGGGGAGAGAGCCCCCTCCTTCTTTTTCTTCCTTGGCCTCTCCCTCTAGATGGGAGGAGAGTCCCCCCTCTGGTCCATGGCCTCCATGGCGGCGGAGGGGCGGGAGCCCCTCCGAGATTGGATCTCCCTCTCTGTTCTTTTCTATTTCGCGCTCCCCAGATCTGGCCGAAAACCGTTTCTTATATTCCCGGAGACCCGTAACTCCGATTGCGCTGAGATTTTAACAAGATTTTTTTCCGGATATAAGATTCCTTGCGCCCGAAGTAGAGCCCCAACCGACGTATGAGATGAGCACAACCCACCACCACACGCCTGGCTCCAGGGTCGCGCCCTGGTGTCTTGTGGGGTGTGTGGGCCTCTGTTTGCGGTGATTCCAACTCCCAAAAATCACATATATTCCAAAATAGTTCTCCGTAAAATTTTATTGCATTTGGACTTCGTTTGATATGGATTTTCTGCGATACAAAAAACATGCGAAAAAATAGAAACTGGCACTGGGTAGTGGATCAATAGGTTAGTCCAATAAGTCATATAAAAAGTTGCCAAAAATATGTGAAAGTTGTATAACATTGTCATGAAACAATCAAAAATTATAGATACGACGGAGTTGTATGAGTCTCCCCAACTCGCAGCTGGGACTAGATGACGGATCTGAAACTCCGACCACCAAGCCTCAGG
This sequence comes from Aegilops longissima, assembly GCA_021605205.1. Classification (NCBI taxonomy): domain Eukaryota; kingdom Viridiplantae; phylum Streptophyta; class Magnoliopsida; order Poales; family Poaceae; genus Aegilops; species Aegilops longissima. Next base: position 264,396,512 of record CM038680.1, on the reverse strand, counting down.
CCGACCATCTCCAGCGAAGGAGGTGGCCACCACCGCCACGCCCAGGGTCGGAGCCCGCGAAGTCCTCGAGTTGCGGGTCTATCACAGAGGCAGCAAGCCATTAATGGGATGGTAGACGAGATCAGCAAGTGCGGCCCGCGGAAGCCCATCTAGGCCCAGATCGGGTGCCCAAGCCGCCGCCGCTGCACCTGTCGTCGTCCGCCGCCCCGCACCAACTGTCGTAGATCCGGCCATCGTGGGTCGCCGCCGTCCTGACCGAACCGTTGGCCGAGGAGAAACGTCGCCGCCGCCGCTGCGGCACACAGGCTTTGCCTGCGACGACCTCGGTGGCGGCGGCGGGAGGAGGAGATGCGCTGGAGTGAAACGGGAGGCGGCAGGCGGGGGTGCTCCGGTGCGGCGCGGCGGCGCCGCACGGGAGCGGGGTAGGGTTAGGAGCACCTACCCCGAAGTGGCCGCCGGAGACGACCACTCGCGAGACCTAGATCGCCTCCTGTTTCGCAAGAGCTCAGGTACGTACCGGTTCGCGAGACCTAGATCACTTCTGGATTTAAGATGCATGTCATCTTATTTTCTATGATTTTTATATTCCTATGATTTTCTTACCTTATGAACCAAATGAGATATAAGATTTGTATTATGGCCGTGCCGGCAGTTGAGCCACACCAAAAAAAAATCAAAAAAAAAAAAACTTGAACACACATCAGTTGCATCGTGGTGTTCTTGTAGCCATCGCAGCAACATACATCCCGATGGAACAAATGACATTTTCAATTCCATCCACCATTAGTCGTCCGGTGCTCAGCTTCTCCGAAGTTCATTCTTGCAAGCTACGCCCAATTTTCTTCTGAAGCCCCGCCTATTTATGGATTCGGGTTCTGTTGGCCTCCTCGTCAGCAACCCCTTGGTTTAGATAGGCAAATGGCGTCGACCCAGCGCCAGGGGTCCCTCGGGCACTGTTTGGTCCTGTTTGCCTTTCTCTCCGGCTGCTCTCTGGCAGCAACTTCCCCACGCTACCTCTCCGTCGGCCTCGACGAGCTCATCAGTTCCAAGGCTCGAGTCAGCTGCCATGATCCCGACACGCATACAGGTAGGAGTATAGAACATATTACCCTACTACCGATGTTTGAGCGACAGTTATTTCCGGATACTGAATTACTGATGACACTGCTTGCAAACGATCCACAGTTGCGCCGTCTGGAAACAAGCTTGCCATCCATCCCGCTTGCAGCAGCGGGTCCGACTTCCAGCAGGCAGGGCTCCAGAACGACATCCTCCTCCACGACAGTGCCCGTCTGACCACCCTGCTCCAGCGGTCAGCCTTCGCTTCTTCAAACGACATGGTCATGACTCCAGCTCCCGACATCAGCCATATTCCGTGGCCATCTGTCGCGGCACCAGCAGAGGCTCCATCCGTGACCATCCCGGACCGAACGGGAACTTCCCTCGACACGCTGGAGTTCGTCGTGGTTGTCGGTTTCGGGACGCCGGCGCGGTCGTCCGCCATAATGTTCGACACCGGCAGCGACGTATCATGGATCCAGTGCCAGCCCTGCTCCGGCCACTGCTACCCACAGCACGACCCCATCTTCGACCCCACCAAGTCGACCACCTACAAGGCCGTGCCCTGCGGAACGCCGGAGTGCACGGCCGCCGGCGGCCAGTGCAACGCCACCACCTGCCTGTTTTCCGTCCTCTACGGCGATGGCTCGTCCACGTCCGGCCTCCTCTCCCAAGAGACGCTGTCCTTCTCCTCCTCTCGCACGTTCCCCAGCTTCGCTTTTGGATGCAGCGAGCAAAACGACGGCGGGTTCGGCGAGGTGGACGGGCTCCTCGGCCTTGGCCGTGGCCAGCTCTCCCTACCCTCACAGGCCGCTCCATCGTTTGGCGGCACCTTCTCATACTGCCTCCCGTCGTTCAACACCACGCCTGGGTACCTCAGCATCGGCTCCACGCCGGTCTCCGGTAACAAGCAGGTCCAGTACACGGCGATGGTAAAGAAGCCAGAGTACCCGTCCTTCTATTTCGTCGAGCTCGTGTCCATCAACATCGGCGGCTACGTCCTGCCGGTGCCGCCGTCCCTGTTCACGAACGGGGGCACCCTCCTCGACTCCGGCACGATCCTTACGTACCTCCCCGCGGCGGCCTACACCTCGCTCCGCGACCGGTTCAAGTTCACCATGAAGGGGCACAAGCCAGCGCCGGCATACGACATCCTCGACACGTGCTATGACTTCACCGGCCAGAGCGCCATCTTCATACCGGCGGTGTCCTTCATATTCAAAGACGGCGCCGTGTTCGACCTTAACTTCTGCGGGATCATGATCTTCCCAGACCCAAGCAAGCCGGCCATCGGGTGCCTCGCTTTCGTCTCGAGGCCGACGGCCATGTCATTCAGCATTGTCGGCAACACACAGCAGCGGTCGACGGAGGTGATCTACGATGTTACAGCGCAGAAGATCGGTTTTGTCCCGTTCAGTTGCTGATAGTTATGTTGAACTTCTGGTTGGTAAATAAGTGAAGAGTACATTTCATATAAAAATAATAAGTGAAGAGTATTTTTTTTTTAAGGTTGCTCACCACATTTGCCATGCAATAATAAGTGAAGAGTATAGAGATACTAACCTCCCTTGAATTGAAGCGCTCCTGTGCTTCGAGGGTTGTGGGGTCACTAGGGCCCATGCGTAAGTGTGTGTTGTTTAGTTTCATTTCTTCTTCTCTTTTTCCTTTTATTTTTTTCACGTTTTAATTCATGAGCACTTATTAAAAATTGTGTACTTTCAAAAACATAAAGATATTTTTAAAAATCAAACTTGTTAATATTGATTAAATTTGGGGATATTTGTAAAGTTCGCGTCCATTTAAAATTTGTGAACATTTTTTAAACCATGAATATATATTAAATTCATGAATGTTTCTAAAGTTCATGGTTTTTGAAAGTCATAATATTTTTCAATTTCCTTAAACATCATTAATTTAACTAACATTTTCAGGTAAAAAAAGATAGACGATTTTTTCTGAGCTAGCAGTGGGGTGAGCGAAAAAAAATGAACGAGTGAGAGGGGCAGGGAGTTAGTTGAGCGAGCAAGAGCTTCGTGTGCCGACCCATGTGAATGTCATAGTAACAACTAGCAATATGATGTGTTCATATCAATTGTGTTTACTACAATTTGCAATTAGTGTTATCTATCTCATATAACAGATTATTGTTAAAAAAATGTGGATGCGGGAAAAATAAGTAGGAAATAAGCTAATTAATTGGCATCATGCAGATTGCAAATTGCTAAACACGGAAACAAATATTCATACATCTTTGATAGGGATAATTTATTCTTGTCGTGGCACGACTCTACTGCGGTAAGATGAAAGAAATATAGATAATTATTGCTAGATTCGATCATCCTAGTGTGGCCTCCTGCAGGATTAGTGATTGCGATGAAGTGATAAAGAACTTTTGCAAACTGTTGCCTCCGGCCCATAGGCGGCTGGGCACCTGTGTATGTAATGATAGGATCTTCATAATGTGGGCGGTATCACATCAAAGAAGTTGTTGCATTTCTTGCTAGAATTCTTGTTTGCTTTGCAAATTCGTTCCGTTGGGTGGTTAGCGCGCGTCATGCTGAACTGCCATTGCTTTGTTCGTGCTTTCTCCTATGTTGTAAGCAGTTTCTCTTTTGCCACTTCAAGTGCATAATATTAGTTATGGTTGTTGATGGTGATATTGTGGTTACCACAAATATACTCCAGGGCCACTTGAGCAGCCTTTTCTTCAACTTTATCTTATGACTAAGCCGCCTTTTCTTCAATTTCATCTTATGACTAAGCCTACTCTACTGTAAATGTCATTAGGACCAATAAGGATGCATGCTTCTATCATGACTCTAGGTCGGCTCGCTAGCTTGTCAGTCAGGCTGACTACTTTAAGAAGTATGCATCTTGGTATGTAGACTACCAACTCATCTCATTGTGCACAAATGTGTTGTAGTTAGTTGTTACCTTGCATGAAAAGGAAGAGGGAGTTTAGAGTGGTGAATATGAATTAGTGTGCATCATGTCGTTCACATTGTTGTTGTCAGAGTGGGCATTATCTTTAGATGTGCCAAAGTCGGGAATCTTTCTTTTGTTTCTAAGTTGTTTCCCTTTTGGAAAGTATTTTGTGGGGTGTGGATTGTTCATGCTTTTTGGATTGCTTATGCGCTTAAGGTTGGACGCTTGCTCGTGTGCTTCTCTTTGTACATTTCTAGGTGGATATATAGTTGATGAAAGGGTGGATGAGTCACCGCTATCTTATTTTGGGTTTGCCACGTGGCTAGCATTATCTGTGTGCGGGCTGCCTGAGCGACATGTTGATCGGTACATGGTAGTGTGAGGGTGCACTGTTCACGCTTATATCGTCCTAGGCTTGCAAGGTAGTTCCGAAAGTATACATATGGATTGCCTAGTTGACATGTGACACATAGTTAGCATTCTCTAAAATCAACGATCTAGGCAACGGTCAGTTTGTATGGAAGGGAAATTTTTAAGAAGTACATTAATGAGTTTTTGTTACGTGCTAAATGAGGAAGTGTTTTTTTATTATGACTGCATTAGGCGGATAAAAAATGTTTATCAATTGGATGCGGGCTGGGTTTTTATCTACGTGATTGTATCTTGAAACTCCATGCGTGTAACTACGCTCTTTTAAAAACTACGTGCCGTCACTGCTTATAATCGTTATATTTCTTTAATTTGATATCTGTGTCTGGGTACTGCAGGTGCGGCAATGCTACACGTACGGTAACTTACAGGGTTTTACATGGAGGGATTAACTTGTGTGTTTGTGATTGGTCAATACTTGATCGAGCTGGCCCACCCGCCTGAAAATCAAGGGAGAGGGAGGGGCAAGTTTATGATTGGTCAGTAGATGAAAACAGTCTGTAAAGCCCCGTATTGGTTTGTAAGTCTAGCATTTTTGCTGCAGGTGTGTGGTTGAGAGTTTCTTTGATTTGGAAGTAAAATAATTGTACGGGGTTGTTACGCCCTTTTCTCCATGCACCACGCATGCTACCACTGGAGCTGCACCTCGCAGCTGCAGGCCCACCGGCCATGTCCTCCGGTGGCCTGGCGGGCATGAGGTCGACTCAACGGGCACAAGCTAGAACAACTGGCGAGTTGGATGGGTTCAAGGCGCCAGAGAGCTCGAGGTCAAGAACATCGACGCATTTACCGACGCTGACGGCAAGAAGACCGACAGGATGAAGAGCAGCAAGTCCATGAGCTATCCACCGCTGGCAGCAGGCGTGCCGGCTTAGACTATGCGAAGGCCACCGCGCATGGCCGTAGAAGGTCGAAACGGCGACCCGTCGCGCCCGAGATATCCAGTGAAGTTGATCTTTTAAGATAGAAGAGAAATCTGAAAACCGCTACATGCAGAGAGCCAGTCGGCACATGCACACCTTTGCGTGCTCCACCTGCTGCGGACAAAGAATATCACCGCCATGCGTGGTTAACTAAGAACTGCTCGCCACCATAATTGCAAGATCCGCCCTAAAATGCACCTAGCCACATCCCCAGTAATTAATGTGGCATCACCCTACTGGCTAGAATATCCCTGCAAAAAAACTCAGAAAAGCCTAAAAAATTCCCAGCTATAGCAATTGAGAATTTGAATGTCTGAAACTTCTCAAAAATGGAAACAACTATCAAAAGCTACCTGACAGGGTATACATCTAGGAATCTGCCTAATCCATTACTCTTAGCCCACTAATGACGACGACATAATCACCATCGTGGGCTAAGAGATACTCCAATGCCACTGTCAGAGTCAACCGCGTGGCAGCAGCCGCCGCGTGGAAGGGGAAGAGTTCGTGCAATCTATGAGTACGTCGTCCGGGCGGAGCCTTGCAAGGACCTCCGAAGCGGCGTCCAAGCCGACCGTGCCGACGTCGCCATGTTTGCCGACCATGATGAAGATTGAAGACCACGTCGGAGGCCACGGTCAAGGAGGTCGGCGAATCCACCAGACTCGCTAGACGGTGACCAGGGCCTCCTCTTTGGCCGGCGTGTGCATGTACGTTGTCACCGCGTACAGACGCCCAGCAGCGCTCGCTGAAGCTCCATGGTGCTTCTAGGAGAACAGGAGGAGGACTGGATCGGAGAAGGCAGGCCCGCGGCTGATCTCGACGGGGGTGCAGGGGATGGAGCCGTTGTGGAAGATAAGAGAGAGAGGAGGAGAGAAGATGGCCGGCCGGCGCTCGTGGGCACCAGAGATATCCGCCAAGCCCGACACCACGGCATTCATGGCCGCCGGCATGGTCTGCACGCATCTCCATCTATGCACCTTCCTGTGGGAGGTTCGCCGCCAGAGCGTGTCCGACGACGGCGTGAACAACTCTGGCTAGGATCGGTTCGTCGGAGCCGCGGGCGACACCGATGCCATGTTCGACCGATGGACGACGCCGGGAGTGTGGAGGTTTCTATAGAGACAAACAACGGTGAAACAAGATTCGACGGGATCCTTCGGGAGACTCGAGGACTCTTCGATCATCCAGATACCAATCGAAGGCACCGTTCTAAATCAATACGTGTCAACGTCTCAAATCCAACTACTCCCGTGGCAATGTCCCTATTAGCCAACAAACATGGGAAGAAAAATATCTACTACAACCGCATGCAAACACATGCAATGAAACACAATCCAAACAGAAACTGCCCAACCGGACGTGGTCAAATCAAATTTGGAAGGGAAACGTTTGGGGCCGGGGCATCGGCCGAACCACTCGGCCGGTCGCGCGCGACGTGTGCGATCCCTTTCCATCGGCCCACAAATCGCTCGCCATTAACGCCCCATGCGGCTGCGCTGCTTCCCCTCTCTCTATTTCATCTTGCCGGTCCCTACCTCAGTTGGCCGTCGCCGTTTGCCGCCCCCGCCGGCCGTCCTCATCGCCAGTGGCCACCCGCGCCGGCCGTCACCGTCGCCATTCGCCGTCCTCGCTTGCTGGCCCCGACGGAAGCTGGAACCGCGTCGTGGCCTGCTGCAACCGGTGCCCAGGAGAGCTGTCATCATGGATGGCGAGCATAGTGACGGCGAGCTGCGAGGACGGCGGCGCTCGCGCTGCAGACATGGCGGAGGCATTGCTGAACCTGCCACACGCGCTCATGCTACAACCGTTAACCAAAATGCTTCAAACCAAGATGAAAAAAGCTTCAACCAGATACATCAAAAGCTGCAAGCAGTCATTGCCATGGCGGAGTGCTACAACCGTCGACATAAAATGCTACAACCCTTGATGAAAAAGCTTCAACCCGAAACGATAGAGAAAGCATTAACCAAGGCTGCTACAATGAAAAAAGCTTCAACCAGATACATCAAAAGCTGCAAGCAGTCATTGCCATGGCGGAGTGCTACAACCGTCGACATAAAATGCTACAACCCTTGATGAAAAAGCTTCAACCCGAAATGATAGAGAAAGCATTAACCAAGGCTTCTACAAAGAAAAATGTTGCAACCGTTGATAGAAAAGCTTCGACCGTAGATGAAAAAAGCTACAACCATTGAAAAATAAAGCTACAACCATACACTGCATAACCAGAAAAGTTGCATCCCTTGTAGAGAAAATTTCAATCGTATGTGCGAAATGCTTCAACCTGCGCGTGTCGCCACCGAGCCGCAATCACAGTGGATGGCTGGCGGCCGTCGTCGACGCAATTTCGTGCAGCGATGAGCATCAACGGCAAGGGGCGGCGGCGGAGCTACAACCGGGGAGAGCTACAAGTGTCGCAGCTTCAAGCTGCAACCGCAGATGTAGTTGTTTCATGTGTCGCGGCGACAATGAGGACGGCCGGTGAGGGTTGGAAGCGGCGACGGGGACGGGCGGCAAGGGTTGGAAGCGGCGACGGGGACGGGCGGCGAGGGTGTGGACGGGCGGCGAGGGATAGGAGGCGCGGCGCGGCGCAGCCCAAGCGAGGGGATCGAGCCGAGGAAGAAGAAGGTGGGGGCGAGTTTTCTTTTTGCTCCATATCCAACCGCGCGCAGCTCGCATCGAACGGCTAGGGTTGGACCGGCCGAAAGTATTCGGCCGGTGCGCCGGCGCCTAGCATCGCCCAATTTGAAAACCATGCAACATGATCCATGCAGTCAGCAACAACAGAAACAACCCCATCGCAGCCCACAAGTCAATGAAACAGACTTGCCCACGTCCTCCTCAAGATCAACATCTAAAATAGATAGGTGCACACGTGAGGGCATGCACCACGTTAATAAAATTTACAATGACATGTTAAATCCACAAGCATTATCTACCCTGCTACATCCCAAAAAAATAGCACGTGCCACAACCACAATTCACCATGGGTCATTTTCATCCAAGTATATGAATATTAGAGCAAAAACCTTACCTGATATAGAGGCTTGGGTATTCCATGGTTTTTGTGTGAAAATAGAGCTTCCAAGAGGCTCAAACAATCACCACCGGGCTAACACTAGGGCCAAAATATGAAAAGACTTCACAACCACGCACCAAATAACTCCGCTCTTCTCTTGCAAAAGAATGCTCCAACAGCAACCCCACACGATATATGAACAAGAAAACACCACCAATAAAAAATTAAAACACATAGTAAACACAAATAAAATCAAAAGAAAACAACTTATCAGAATAATCTATAGATATAAAATAGTTAATTTCACGAGTGAAGAACGGCATAGTGAAGCGCGCGTTAGCCTCTAGTATGTGAAACTTCATACTCATGCCATAATCTAGATTGTCATGTTTGTTTTAAATTTTACATAATTATTCCGTCTGCAAAAGATATGGCATCCACCCTTAATAATGCTCTCTGTACATGCTGAAATCATTACTTTAAACAAAAAAAATCAGAACCGCAAGGAAACTAAACGGGTCATTGCACTCACCAACTTGATCGAGCCTAGCTCTTTCCCTCTTTCATGCCACATCTAAAATTAGTCGATCGGCAGGAGAAGCTAACAAACCAAATAGTTTGGGCACCTCCTATATGACCCGAATTGCGTCCAATAGGCGCCCGACCCACATGGCCCGCATTGACTAGGCAGGACCATTAGTCCAGTAGCGGCTATTACTAGAGCGCTTTTTTGGGGAGGGGGCGGGGGCGATCGTTTTGTCTAAAATGCAAATTTGTTAAACTGCGATGCAAAAAAATGAACATGGATATTTCCCGTAAATTTGTATATATTTCAAAAACTCTGAACATTTTTATGGAAAAATAACCTTTTTAAAAACACGAGCAGTTTTTGAATTTTTAAAGCAAATCGGAAAAAGCAAAAAAATGAAAACTGAACAAACAAATTAGAATCAGAACAATTTTTAAATATAAATAAAATTTATGAAATCTATGAAAAATTGGAAATTCTGCACATTTTAAAATTTTCCTAACAGTTTTCATCAAGTATGAAGATTTTTAATTTTTATTGAAAACAAACACAATTTTATTTTCTGGAAATTACAAATAAAGAGTAATTTGGACAAAATCTGAATTTTGAACTTTTTCTGGAAAAATGAATATTTTCTGAAAAAGTGAACATTTTTTAATTTGAGAATAACATTTTAAACATGACCATTTATTCAAATTCCAAATATTTATTTGAAAATCCCAGAACCTTTTTTGAATTTGTGAACAAATTTTACAACAGTAACATTTTTAGAAATTCCAATCATATTTTTAAAACGCAAACAATGTTGAATATCCTGGACATTTTTTGAAAAAAGTAAACAGAAAACACATAACAGAAAGCAACAAAGAATAGAAACAAAGATAGGAAGCTTCCGTAAAACCGATGAGACCGGCTTGGAACCTTCTAGAAGGCCCTCAAAACCAGTAAAAACTGGCTTCAAACCTCCCAAAACCAGAACCAAAACGCCCTCTGCTTAATGCAGAAATGGGCCAGGGTCGCATGCCCACGCATCCTGGGCAAAGCGTCAGACAGTTGGACGCATTGTGCGTCATATAGAAAATTCCAACCGTTCGCTCGCTCCAGGATTTCTGGTGAGAAGCTAGTTGTTGGCTGCTGGCAATGAGAGTTGGGAAGTTCGTGGAGAGCTCCTCTTCGGCGCCCGTTGCACCAGGTAATCTCGCTGGCGCACACTAGGAATGGTTCTGGCCCTCGACCCATTTAGTGCTCCCTTCGCTCGTTCACCTTTTCTCTCGCTCGTGCGTAGGTTGTTCGCACCAGTTTCTTTTTGCTCCATTTTTTGCTCCCTTTGTCTTAGAGTTTATGGACTTAAAAACTGAGAAATCAAAACAGTTTTATGGATTTTAAAATGGTTCGTGAATTTGAAATTGTTCATGGATTTGAAAACAATCCATGGATCTGAAAAAAAGTTCACAGATCTATAAAATGACTAATTTGAAGAAAGTTCATGAGTTCGAAAAAAGTTCATGGATTAAGAAAAAGACTATGAATCCAAATAAGCTCACCAATTTTAAGAAGTGCGTGAATTTTAAAAAGTTCATGAAATTTTATAATAAGTTCACGAATTTAACAAAATTTGAAAAAAAACATGACATTTCAAAATTTTCATGAAAGTTGAAAACAGTTCATAGCTTTTGAAAAAAAAGTTCATGAATTTGAAACAAGTTCACGTATTTGGAAAAAAGGTCGCGGATCCAGAAAAACATTCATGCATTTCAAAAAATTCACGGATTTGATAAAAAAGTTCATGAATTTAATAAAATGTTCATGTATTTAAAAAAAGTGCACCGATTTTAGAAAATGTTCACAAATTTAAGAAAAGGTTTTGATTTTTAAAGAAAGTTCACCAAATTTAAAAAGGAAAATGAAAGAAGAAAGCGAAAGATAAAATTATATAAGTAGAAAAACAGCCAAACAAAACCTGAAAAAATAGAAAACAAGGCGTTGTCTTTTTTTTCTAACGGAAAATTTGACGCACAAGAAGTGGAGAAAGAAGTAGTAGTAAGCACAGCTGTCGAGCTGTCCTAGCTGGTTACTATGGCTGAAATTTTTGTAGGTTAAGGAAGAGTAAATGGGGCGAGCCCAGGACGCGGGAGGGGGTGCCCGGCTTGTGGAGAAGCTTGTAACCGGTGCTAAGGGAGTTCATGGTTGTGGAGAGCTAACAAACATACCCTCAACATACACATTTGTCTTGCAACTCAAATGGACCTTTGACATTTTAGAATTTTAACTAGATGGAGATACACAATTTAGTGTGTTTAAAACCATGAAATCTAACGGTAAACATTCATGTATACAGAAAATGAAGAGACTTCGACGAAATGACCACAATTGTGCCCCACACAAAAATCTCCAGCAGAGGCCATACAGCTGCGGGTCCCAATCTCGCATGCATGGTCGCTCAGTATGTGTGTCCCTTTCTTGAGGCCAATACAGATTTAGAGCATCTCTAGCACACTCCTTATATCACCCCGACCCGCAAAATAACTGTCATTTTACGGTTTTGGACGAAAAAAGTGACCCGAACGGAAACCTTAAACGCGCTCGACCCTTAAAAACTTTTGAGGGCGTGGTAAATTCTCCTCTCTGACCCGCAAAAACCCAGCCCCCCCCCTCCGCCCCGTCGGTGCCCTGCATGAAGGAAATATGCCCTAGAGGCAATATTAAAGTTGTTATTTATATTTCCTTATATCATGATAAATGTTTATTATTCACGCTAGAATTGTATTAACCGAAAACTTGATACATGTGTGAATACATAGACAAAACAAAGTGTCCCTAGTATGCCTCTACTAGACTAGCTCGTTAATCAAAGATGGTTAAGTTTCTTGACCATAGACATGTGTTGTCATTTGATGAACGGTATCACATCATTAGAAGAATGATGTGATGGACAAGACCCATCCGTTAGCTTAGCATAATGATCCTTAAGTTTTATTGCTATTGCTTTCTTCATGACTTATACATATTCCTCTAACTATGAGATTATGCAACTCCTGAATACCGGAGGAATACCTTGTGTGCTATCAAACGTCACAACGTAACTGGGTGATTATAAAGATGCTCTACAGGTGTCTCCGAAGGTGTTTGTTGGGTTGGCATAGATCAAGATTTGGATTTGTCACTCCGAGTATCGGAGAGGTATCTCTGGGCCCTCTCGGTAATGCACATCACTATAAGCTTTGCAAGCAATGTGACTAATGAGTTAGTTACGGGATGATGCATTAGGGAACGTGTAAAGAGACTTGCCGGTAACGATATTGAACTAGGTATGAGGATACCGACGATCGAATCTCAGGCAAGTAACATACCGATGACAGAGGGAATAACGTATGTTGTTATTGCGGTTTGACCGATAAAGATCTTCGTAGAATATGTAGGAACCAATACGAGCATCCAGGTTCCGCTGTTGGTTACTGATCAGAGATGTGTTTCGATCATGTCTACATAGTTCTCGAACCCGTAGGGTCCGCACACTTAACGTTCAATGACGATTTGTATTATGAGATATGTGTTTTAGTGACCGAATATTGTTCGGAGTCCCGGATAAGATCACGGACATGACGAGGAGTCTCGAAATAGTCGAGAGGTAAAGGTTGATATATTGGACGATCATATTTGGCCACCGGAAAGGTTCGGGTATTTTTCGGAGTACCGAGGGGTTACCGGAACCCCACGGGGGAAGTATTGGGCCTACATGGGCCACAGGGGAGAGGGAAGGCAGCCCGCAAGGGGAGGCCGCACCCCCATCCCATGGGGAGTCCGAATTCGATTAGGGAAGAGGGTGCGCCCCCCTTTCCTTCTCCTCTTCCCTCTCCCTTCCCCCTTTTCCCCCTCCATGAGAAGGAATAAGAGGGGGGCCGAATCCTACTAGGACTAGGAGTCCTAGTAGGAATCCCCCCCTTGGCGCGCCCCCTAGGGCCAACCTCTTCCCTCTACCTCCTTTATATACGTGGGCAAGGAACCCCTTGGAGACACACCAATTGTTCCAAGCCGTGTGTGGCGTCTCTCTCCACGGTTTACTCCTCCGGTCATATTCACGTAGTGCTTAGGCGAAGCCCTGCGCGGATCACATAACCATCACCGTCACCATGTCGTCGTGCTGACGAAACTCTCCCTCGACCATCTGTTGGATCAAGAGTTAGAGGGACGTCATCGAGCTGAACGTGTGCAGAACTCGGAGGTGTTGTACGTTCGGTACTTGATCGGTTGGAACATGAAGATGTTCGGCTACATCAACCGCGTTAATCTAGCGCCTCCGCTTTCGGTCTACGAGGGTACGTGGACACACTCTCCCCTTCTCATTGCTATGCATCTCCTAGATAGATCTTGCGTGATCGTAGGATTTTTTTTAAATTACATGCTACGTTTCCAACAGTGGTATCAGAGCCAGGTCTATGCGTAGATGATATGCATGAGTAGAACACAAAGAGTTGTGGGTGATCATAGTCATATTGCTTACAACCAACGTCTTATTTTGATTCGGCGGTATTGTTGGATGAAGCAGCCCGGACCAACCTTACATGACCACGTTCATGAAACCGGTTCCACCGATAGACATGCAACTTGTTTTGCATAAAGGTGGCTGGCGGATGTCTGTTTCTCCAACTTTAGTTGAATCGTATTTGACTACGGCCGGTCCTTGTTGAAGGTTAAAACAGCACACTTGACGAAAAATCGTTGTGATTTTGATGTGTAGGTAAGAACAGTTCTTGCTAGAAGCCCGTAGCAGCCACATAAAACTTGCAACAACAAAGTAGAGGACATCTAACTTGTTTTTGCAGGGCATGTTGTGATGTGATATGGTCAAGGCATAATGCGATATACGTTATTATATGAGATGATCATGTTTTTGTAAAAGTTATCGGCAACTGGCAGGAGCCTCATGGTTGTCGCTTTATTGTATGAAATGCAATCGCCATGTAATTGCTTTACTTTATCACTATGCGGTGGTGATAGTTGTAGAAGCAATAGTTGGCGAGACGACAACGACGCTACGATGGAGATCAAGGTGTCAAGCCGGTGATGATGGAGATCATGATGGTGCTTTGGAGATGGAGATCAAAGGCACAAGATGATGATGGCCATATCATGTCACATATTTTGATTGCATGTGATGTTTATCTTTTATGCATCTTATTTTCCTTAGTATGGCGGTAGCATTATAAGATGATCCCTCACTAAATTTCAAGGTATAAGTGTTCTCCCTGAGTATGCACCGTTGCGACAGTTCGTCGTGCCGAGACACCACGTGATGATCGGGTGTGATAAGCTCTGCGTTCACATACAACGGGTTGCTACCTCTTGAGCACTGTGTTGGTTTTCCCTTGAAGAGGAAAGGGTGATGCAGCAAAGTAGCGTAAGTATTTCCCTTAGTTTTGAGAACCAAGGTATCAATCCAGTAGGAGGTTACGCACAAGTCGCCTTGTACCTACTCAAACAAATAAGAACCTTGCAACCAACGCGATAAAGGGGTTGTCAATCACTTCACGGCCACTTGCAAAAGTGAGATCTGATAGAGATAATAAGATAAATATTTTTTGTATTTTTATGATATAGATTGGAAAGTAAAGATTGCAAAATAAAAGACGGAAGGAATAGTAATTTGATAGGAAGATAATATGATGAAAGATAGACCCCGGGGCCATAGGTTTCACTAGTGGCTTCTCTCTAGATAGCATAATTTACGGTGGGTGAACGAATTATTGTCGAGCAATAGATAGAAAAGGGCATAGTTATGAGAATATCCAGGCATGATCATGTATATAGGCATCACGTCCGCGATAAGTAGACTTGCAAAGATAATTAAATCATGCATAAAAGAATTCAGAGAAGATTCAAATATTGTTCATAGATAATCTTGCTCATAAACCCACAATTCATCGGATCTCGACAAACACACCGCAAAAAGAATTACATCGAATAGATCTCCAAGAAGATCGAGCAGAACTTTGTATTGAGATCCAAAGAGAGAGAAGAAGCCATCTAGATAATAACTATGGACGCGAAGGTCTGTGGTAAACTAGTCACACATCATCGGCGAGACTATGGTGTTAATGTAGAAGCCCTCCGTGATCGATTCCCCCTCCGGTGGAGTGCCGGAAAAGGCCCCAAGATGGGATCTCACGGCATGTAGGTTCTTGGCGGTGGAAATAGGGTTTCGTGGTGCTCTCGGATGTTTTCGGGGTATATGAGTATATATAGGCGAAAGAAGTAGGCGGTGGAGCCACGAGGGCCCACGAGGTTGGGGCGCCTACCCCTGGCGCGCCTCCCTGCCTCGTGACTTCCTCGTTGCTTCCTTGACGTCCACTCCAAGTCTCCTGGATTGCGTTTGTTCCAAAAATAACTCTCCCGAAGGTTTCATTCCGTTTGGATTTCATTTGATATTCCTTTTCTACGAAGCACTGAAATAGACAAAAAAACAGAAATTTGCACTGGGCCTTCGGTTAATAGGTTAGTCCAAAAAATAATATAAAAGTGCATAGTAAAGCCCAATAAACATCCAAAACAGATAATATAATAGCATGGAACAATCAAAAATTATATATATGTTGGATACGTATCAAGCATCACCAAGCTTAATTCCTGCTCGTCCTCGAGTAGGTAAATGATAAAAACAGAATTTTTTATGTGGAATGCTAGCTAGCATAATTCCAATGTAATTTTCTTTATTGCAGCATGAATGTTCAGATCCGAAAGATTCAAGATAAAAGTTTAATATTGATATAAAAATAATAATACTTCAAGCATACTAACAAAGCAATCATGTCTTCTCAAAATAACATGGCCAAAGAAAGTTATCCCTACAAAATCATATAGTCTGGTTGTGCTCTATCTTCATCACACAAAATATTTAAATCATGCACAACCCCGATGACAAGCCAAGCAATTGTTTCATACTTTTGATGTTCTCAAACTTTTTCAATCTTCACGCAATACATGAGCGTGAGCCATGGACATAGCACTATATGTGGAGTAGAAGGGTGGTTGTGGAGAAGACAAAAAAAGGGAGAAGATAATCTCACATCAACTAGGCGTATCAACGGGCTATGGAGATGCCCATCGATAGATATCAATGTGAGTGAGTAGGGATTTCCATGCAACGGATGCACTAGAGCTATAAGTGTATGAAAGCTCAACAAAAGAAACTAAGTGGGTGTGCATCCAACTTGCTTGCTCACGAAGACCTAGCACATTTTGAGGAAGCCCATCATTGGAATATACAAGCCAAGTTCTATAATGTAAAATTCCCACTAGTATATGAAAGTGACAACATAGGAGACTCCCTATCATTAAGATCATGGTGCTACTTTGAAGAACAAGTGTGGTAAAAGGATAGTAACATTGTCCCTTCTCTCTTTTTCTCTCATTTTTTTTGTTTGGGCCTTTTTTTTCCTTTTTATGGCCTCTTTTTTTTTGTTTCTTTCTTTTTATTTTCGTCCGGAGTCTCATCCCGACTTGTGGGGGAATCATAGTCTCCATCATCCTTCCTCACTTGGGACAATGCTCTAATAATGATGATCAACACACTTTTATTTACTTACAACTCAAAAAATTACAACTCAACACTTGGAACAAAATATGACTCTATGTGAATGCCTCCGGCGGTGTACCAGGATATGCAATGAATCAAGAGTGATATGTATGAAATAATTATAAAGATGGCTTTGCCACAAATACGATGTCAACTACATGATCATGCAAAGCAATATGACAATGATGGAACGTGTCATAATAAACGGAACACTGGTAAGTTGCATGGCAATATATCTCAGAATGGCTATGGAAATGCCATAATAGGTAGGTATGGTGGCTGTTTTGAGGAAGGTATATGGTGGGTGTATGATACCGGCGAAAGGTGCGCGGTATTAGAGAGGCTAGCAATGGTGGAAGGGTGAGAGTGCGTATAATCCATGGACTCAACATTAGTCATAAAGAACTCACATATTTATTGCAAAAATCTATTAGTTATTAAAACAAAGGACTACGCGCATTCTCCTAGGGGGATAGATTGGTAGGAAAATACCATCTCTCGTCCCCGACCGCCACTCATAAGGAAGACAATCAATAAATAAATCATGCTCCGACTTCATCACATAACGGTTCACCATACGTGCATGCTACGGGAATCACAAACTTTAGAACAAGTATTTCTCAAATTCACAACTAATCAACTAGCATGACTCTAATATCACCATCTTCATATCTCAAAACAATTATCAAGTATCAAACTTCTCATAGTATTCGATGCACTTTATATGATAGTTTTTATTATACCTATCTTGGATGTTCATCATATCAGGACTAATTTTATAGCCAAAGCAAACTACCATGATGTTCTAAAAGACTCTCAAAATAATATAAGTGAAGCATGAGAGATCAATTATTTCTATAAAATAAAATCACCACCGTGCTCTAAAAAGTTATAAGTGAAGCACTAGAGCAAAATTATCTAGCTCAAAAGATATAAGGGAAGCACATAGAGTATTTTAATAAATTCCGATTCATGTGTGTCTCTCCCAAAAGGTGTGTACAGCAAGGATGATTGCGGTAAACTAAAAAGCAAAGACTCAAATCATACAAGACGCTCCAAGCAAAACACATATCATGTGGTGAATAAAAATATAGCTCCAAGTAAGGTTACCGATGAACGAAGACGAAAGAGGGGATACCATCCAGGGCATTCCCAAGCTTAGATGCTTAGTTTTACTTGAATATTACCTTTGGGGTGCCTTGGGCATCCCCAATCTTAGTCTCTTGCCACTCCTTATTCCATAGTCCATCGAATCTTTACCCAAAACTTGAAAACTTCACAACACAAAACTCAACAGAAAATCTCATGAGCTCCGTTAGTATAAGAAAACAAATCACCACCATAAGGTACTGTAATGAACTCATTCTTTATTTATATTGGTGTTAAACTTACTGTATTCCAACTTATCTATGGTTCATACCCCCCGGTACTAGCCATAGATTCATCAAAATAAGCAAACAACACACGAAAACAGAATTTGTCAGAAACAGAACAGTCTGTAGTAATCAGATTTGTTCGAATACTTATGGAACTCCAAAAAATCTGAAAAAATAGGACAACCTGGAAAATTTGTATAAAGATCTACTTCAAAAAGAATTGGTATTTTATCATGTTCTGGTGAATTTTAGCGATTATATTCGTGAGCGCAAAGTTTCTGTCTTTTTCAACAAGATCAAACAACTATCACCCAAGAAGATCCTATTGGTTCTACTTGGCACAAGCACTAATTTAAAACATGAAAACACATCTTAACAGAAGCTATGAACAGAACCAAAAAGCAAGAAACAAAAATAAAATTGGGTTGCCTCCCAACAAGCACTATCGTTTAATGCCCCTAGCTAGGCATAAAGGCAAGAATAGATCTAGGTATTATCATCTTTGGTATGCAATCCATAAGTGGATCTTATAATAGATTCATAAGGTAATTTAATTTTCTTCCTAGGAAAGTGTTCCATGCCTTTCCTTAACGGAAATTGGAATATAGTATTTCCTTCTTTCATATCAATAATTGCACCAATCGTTCTAACGAAAGGTCTACCGAGAATAATAGGACATGTAGGATTGCAATCTATATCAAGAACAATGAAATCTACGGGCACATAATTCCTATTTGCAACAATAAGAAAATCATTAATTCTTCCCATAGGTTTCTTAATGGTGGAATCCGCAAGATGCAAATTTAAAGAACAATCATCAAATTCACGGAAACCTAACACATCACATAAGGTTTTTGGAATCGTGGAAACACTAGCACCCAAATCACATAAATCATAACACTCATGATCTTTAATCTTAATTTTAATAAGGTTCCCACTCATCATAAAGTTTTCTAGGGATAGAAACTTCTAATTCAAGCTTTTCTTCATAGGATTGCATTAAAGCATCAACGATATGTTTGGTAAAAGCTTTATTTTGACTATAAGCATGAGGAGAATTTAACACGGATTGCAACAAGGAAACACAATCTATTAAAGAACAATTATCATAATTAAATTTCTTGAAATCCAAAATAGTGGGTTCATTGCTATGTAAAGTTTTGACCTCTTCAATCCCACTTTTACCATTTTTTGCATCAAGATCTAAAAACTCCGAATCATTGGGACGCCTTTTAACTAAAGTTGACTCATCTCCAGTCACATCATTAACAAGATTCATACTGCAAAACAAATATTTAATAGGAGACACATCAATCACTTTTAGATCTTCATCCCTATTGTCATGAAAACTAGAAGAACACGCTTTTACAAATCAATCTTTCTTGGCAGGCATCCTAGCGGTTATTTCCTTGCACTTATCAATGGAAATTATCATAGATTTGAGAGACTCATTGACATCATGCTTAGGTGGAATAGATCTAAGTTTCAAAGAATCAACATCAAGAGAAATTCTATCCACATTCCTAGCCAATTCATCAATCTTAGGCAATTTTTCTTCAAGCAAAGCATTGAAATTCTTTTGAGAAATCATAAATTCTTTAACACTAGTCTCAAAATCAGAGGGAATCTTATTAAAATTTCCATAAGAGTTGTAGGAATTACCATAATTATTAAATTAATTACTAGGAAACGGCCTAGGATTAAAGTTTCCTCTATACACGTTGTTACCAAAATTATTCCTACCAACAAAATTAACATCCATAGATTCATTATTATTCTAAATCAAAGTAGACAAAGGCATATCATTAGGATCAATAGGAGCACTCTTATTAGCAAACAATTTCATAAGTTCATCCATCTTTCCACTCAAAACATTAATCTCTTCTATCGCATGAACCTTTTTACTAGTAGATCTTTCGGTGTGCCATTGAGAATAATTAACCATAATATTATCTAGGAGTTTAGTAGCTTCTCCTAAAGTGATTTCCATAAAAGTGCCTCCCGCGGCCGAATCTAAAAGATTTCTAGAAGCAAAATTCAATCCGGCATAAAAAATTTGTATGATCATCCATAAATTTAATCCATGTGTAGGGCAATCACGAATCATTAATTTCATCCTCTCCCAAGATTGTGCAACATGCTCATGATCAAGTTGCTTAAAATTCATAATATCGTTTCTAAGAGAGATGATCTTAGTGAGGGGGAAATACTTAGAGATAAAAGCATCTTTGCACTTATTCCATGAATGAATACTATTTTTAGGCAAAGACGAAAATCAAGATTTAGCACAATCTCTAAGAGAAAATGGAAATAGCTTCAATTTAACAATATCATTATCCACGTCTTTCTTCTTTTGCATATCACACAAATCAACAAAGTTGTTTAGATGAGTAGCGGCATCTTCACTAGGAAGGCCAGAGAATAGATCTTTCATGACAAGATTCAACAAAGCAGCATTAATTTCACAAGATTCAGCATCGGTAAGAGGAGCAATCGGAGTGCTAAGAAAATCATTATGATTGATATTGGAAAGACCACACAATTTAGTATTGTCTTGAGCCATCGTGACAAACAATCCAACACATAAGCACATAAGAAGCAAGCGAAAAAAAGACGAACGGAAAAAGAGGGCGAATAAAACAACAAGGGTGAAGTGGGGGAGAGGAAAACGAGAGGCAAATGGCAAATAATGTAATGCGAGGGATAAGAGTTGTGATGGGTACTTGGTATGTCTTGACTTGGCGTTAGCCTCCCTGGCAACGGCGCCAGAAATCCTTCTTGCTACCTCTTGAGCACTGTGTTGGTTTTCCCTTGAGGAGGAAAGGATGATGCAGCAAAGTAGCATAAGTATTTCCCTCAGTTTTGAGAACCAAGGTATCAATCCAGTAGGAGGTTACGCACAAGTCGCATCGTACCTACACAAACAAATAAGAACCTTGCAACCAACGTGATAAAGGGGTTGTCAATCCCTTCACGGCCACTTGCAAAAGTGAGATCTGATAGAGACAATAAGATAAATATTTTTGGTATTTTTATGATATACTCCCTCCGTTCCTAAAACATTGTCTTTCTAGAGATTTCAACAAATGACTACATACGGAGCAAAATGAGTGAATGTACACTCTAAAACATGTCTACATACATCCGTATGTTGTAATTCATTTGAGATGGCTAGAAAGACAATTATTTAGGAACGGAGGGAGTAGATTGGAAAGTAAAGATTACAAAATAAAAGACGTAAGGAATGGTAAATTGATAGGAAGATAGAATGATGAAAGATAGACCCGGGGGCCATAGGTTTCACTAGTGGCTTCTCTCAAGATAGCATAATTTACGGTGGGTGAACAAATTACTGTCGAGCAATTGATAGAAAAGCGCATAGTTATGAGAATATCTATGCATGATCATGTATATAGGCATCTGCTACCTCTTGAGCACTGTGTTGGATTTACTTGAAGAGGAAAGGATGATGCAGCAAAGTAGCGTAAGTATTTCCCTTAGTTTTTTAGAACCAAGGTATCAATCCAGTAGGAGGCTACGCGTGAGTCCCTCGTACCTACACAAAACAAATAAGGGGTTGTCAATCCCTTCACGGTCACTTACGAGAGTAAGATCTGATAGATATGATAGATAATCTTTTTGGTATTTTTGTGATAAAGATGCAAAGTAAAATAAAAAGCAAAGTAAAAAAGAAAAGGCAATAATAAAGTGATGGAAGATTAATATGATGAAGATAGACCGGGGCCATAGGTTTCACTAGTGGCTTCTCTCAAAAGCATAAGTATTTTACGGTGGGTGAGCGAATTCTTGTTGAGCAATTGATGAATTGAGCATAGTTATGAGAATATCTAGGTATGATCATGTATATAGGCATCACGTCCGAGACAAGTAGACCGACTCCTGCCTGAATCTACTACTATTACTCCACTCATCGACCGCTATCCAGCATGCATCTAGAGTATTAAGTTCAAGAAAACAGAGTAACACCTTAAGCAAGATGACATGATGTAGAGGGATAAATTCATGCAATATGATAAAAACCCCATCTTGTTATCCTCGATGGCAACAATACTATACGTGCCTTGCTGCCCCTACTGTCACTGGGAAAGGACACCGCAAGATTGAACCCAAAGCTAGGCACTTCTCCCATTGTAAAAGAAACCAATCTAGTTGGCCAAACCAAACTGAAAATTCGAAGAGACTTGCAAAGATAACCAATCATCAATAAAAGAATTCAGAGAAGATTCAAATACTGTTCATAGATAATCTTGATCATAAACCCACAATTCATCGGTCTCAACAAACACACCGCAAAAAGAAGATTACATCGAATAGATCTCCACGAGAGAGGGGGAGAACATTGTATTGAGATCTAAAAAGAGAGAAGAAGCCATCTAGCTACTAAGTATGGACCCGAAGGTCTGAGGTAAACTACTCACACTTCATCGGAGGGGCTATGGTGATGATGTAGAAGCCCTCCGTGGTGGATGCCCCCTTCGGCAGTGCTCCGGAACAGGCCCCAAGATGGGATCTCGTTGGTACAGAAGGTTGCGTCTGTGGAATTAGGTTTTTGGCTCCGTATCTGATCGTTTGGGGGTACGTAGGTATATATAGGAGGAAGAAGTACGTCGGTGGAGCAAGGTGGGGCCCATGAGAGTGGAGAGCGCGCCCTGGGGGGTGGGCGCGCCCCCCTACCTCGTGCCCACCTCCTTTCTTTCTTGACGTAGGGTCCAAGTCTCCTGGATCATATTCGGTGAGAAAATCACGTTCCCGAAGGTTCCATTCTGTTTGGACTCCGTTTGATATTCCATTTCTTGAAACTCGAAATAGGCAAAAACGCAATTCAGGCTGGGCCTCCGGTTAATAGGTTAGTCCCAAAAATAATATAAAAGTGGAAAATAAAGCCCAATATTGTCCAAAACAGTAGATAATATAGCATGGAGAAATAAAAAATTATAGATATGTTGGAAACGTATCAGGCATCCCCAAGCTTAATTCCTGCTCATCCTCGAGTAGGTAAATGATAAAAACAAAAATTTTGATGCGGAGTGCTACTTGGCAAAATTTCAATGTAATTCTTCTTAATTGTGGTATGAATATTTAGATCCGAAAGATTCAAGATAAAAGTTCATATTGACATAAAAATAATAATACTTCAAGCATACTAACTAAGCAATTATGTCTTCTCAATATAACATGGCCAAGGAAAGTTCATCCCTACAAAATCATATAGTTTAGTCATGCTCCATTTTCGTCACACAAGAATGCTCTCATCATGCACAACCCCGATGATAAGTCAAGCAATTGTTTCATACTTTAGTAATCTCAAACTTTATAAACTTTCACGCAATACATGAGCGTGAGCCATGGATATAACACTATGGGTGGAATAGAATATGATGATGGGGGTTATGTGGAGAAGAGAAAAAAAGGAGAAAGTCTCACATCAACGAGGCTAATCAATGGGCTATGGAGATGCCCATCGATTGATGTTAATGCCAAGAGTAGGGATTGCCATGCAATGGATGCACTAGAGCTATAAATGAATGAAAGCTCAACAAAATAAACTAAGTGGGTGTGCATCCAACTTGCTTGCTCACGAAGACCTAGGGCACTTGAGGAGGCTCATTGTTGGAATATACAAGCCAAGTTCTATAATGAAAAATCCCCACTAGTATATGAAAGTAACAAAACAAGAGACTCTCTATCATGAAGAATATGGTGCTACTTTGAAGCACAAGTGTGGGAAAAAAAAGGATAGTAGCATGCCCCTTTTTATTTCTTTTTTTGGGCCTTTTTTTTTCTTTTTTGCCCTTTCTCTTTTTTTTGGGACAATGCTTTATTAAATGATGATCATCACACTTCTATTTATTTACAACTCAATGATTACAACTCGATACTAGAACAAAGTATGACTCTATATGAATGCCTCCGGCGGTGTACCGGGATATGCAATGAATCAAGAGTGACATGTATGAAAGAATTATGAATGGTGGCTTTGCCACAAATACTATGTCAACTACGTGATCATGCTAAGCAATATGACAATGATGAAGGTGTCATGACAAACGGAATGGTGGAAAGTTGCATGGCAATATATCTCAGAATGGCTATGGAAATGCCATAATAGGTAGGTATGGTGGCTGTTTTGACGAAGATATAAGGAGGTTTATGTGTGAAAGAGCGTATCATATCATGGGGTTTGGATGCACCGTGAAGTTTGCACCAACTCTCAATGTGAGAAAGGGCAATGCAGTATCAAGAGGCTAGCAATGATGGAAGGGTGAGAGTGCGTATAATCCATGGACTCAACATTAGTCATAAAGAACAACATACTTATTGCAAAAATCTACAAGCCATCAAAAACCAAGCACTACGCGCATGCTCCTAGGGGGATAGATTGGTAGGAAAAGACCATCACTCGTCCCCGACCGCCACTCATAAGGAGGACAATCAAAGAACACCTCATGTTTCAAATTTGTTACATAACGTTTACCATACGTGCATGCTACGGGACTTGCAAACTTCAACACAAGCATTTCTCAAATTCACAACTACTCAACTAGCACGACTTTGATATTATCACCTCCATATCTCAAAACAATCATCAAGCATCAAACTTTTCTTAGTATCCAACACACTCATAAGAAAGATTTTACTATTTTTGTATACCTAGCATATTAAGATTATTAAGCAAATTACCATGCTATTTAAGACTCTCAAAATAATCTAAGTGAAGCATGAGATATCAATAGTTTCTATAAAACAAATCCACCACCGTGCTCTAAAAGATATAAGTGAAGCACTAGAGCAAAACTATATAGCTCAAAAGATATAAGTGAAGCACAAAGAGTATTCTAGTAATTTCCAAATCATGTATGGCTCTCTCAAAAGGTGTGTACAGAAAGGATGATTTTGGTAAACTAAAAAGCAAACACTCAAATCATACAAGACACTCCAAGCAAAACACATATCATGTGGTGAATAAAAATATAGCTCCAAGTTACCGATGGAAGTAGACGAAAGAGGGGATGCCTTCCGGGGCATCCCCAAGCTTTGAATTTTTGGTGTCCTTAGATTATCTTGGGGGTGCCATGGGCATCCCAAAGCTTAGGCTCTTGCCACTCCTTGTTCCATAATCCATCAAAAGATTTCACCCAAAACTTGAAAACTTCACAACACAAAACTCAACAGAAATCTTGTGAGCTCCGTTAGCGAAAGAAAACAAAAGACCACTTCAAGGTACTGTAATGAACTCATTATTTATTTATATTGGTGTTAAAACTACTTTATTCCAACTTCTATATGGTTTATAAACTATTTTACTAGCCATTGATTCATCAAAATAAGCAAACAACACACAAAAAACAGAATCTGTCAAAAACAGAACAATCTGTAGTAATCTGTAACTAACACAAACTTATGGAACTCCAAAAATTCCGCCAAAATAGTACGACCTAGGCAATTTGTTTATTGATCAGAAGAAATTGGAATCACTATTTTATCACGTTCTGGTGATTTTTAACAATTGTTTTCGTGAACAGAAAGTTTCTGGAAATTACAACAAGATCAAATAACTATCATCCAAGAAGATCCTATAGGTTTAACTTGGCACAAACACTAATTAAAACATTAAAACACATCTAACCAGAGGCTAGATCAAAGATTTATTCCTAAACAGAAGCAAAAGCAAAAAAAAAAACTAAAAATAAAATTGGGTTGCCTCCCAACAAGCGCTATCGTTTAACGCTCCTAGCTAGGCATAAAAGCAAGGATAGATCTAGGTATTGCCATATTTGGTAGGCAATCCATAAGTGGCTCTCATGATAGATCCATAAGGTAATTTTATTTTCTTCCTAGGTAAGTGTTCCATGCCTTTCTTTAATGGAAATTTGAATCTAACATTCCCTTCCTTCATATCAATAATTGCACCAATCGTTCTAAGGAAAGGTCTACGAAGAATAATAGGACATGAAGGATTGCAATCTATATCAAGAACGATAAAATCTACGGGCACATAATTCCTATTTGCAACAATAAGAACATCATTAATTCTTCCCATAGGTTTCTTAATAGTGCAATCCGCAAGGTGCGAGTTTAGAGAGCAATCATCAAAATCACGGAAATCTAACAAATCGCACAAAGTTTTGGGAATAGTGGAAACACTAGCACCCAAATCACATAAAGCATAAAATTCATGATCCTTAATCTTAATTTTAATAGTTGGTTCCCACTCATCATAAAGTTTTCTAGGGATAGAAACTTCCAACTCAAGTTTTTCTTCATAAGATTGCATCAAGGCATAAACGATATGTTTGGTAAAGGCTTTATTTTGACTATAAGCATGAGGAGAATTTAGCACGGATTGCAACAAGGAAATACAATCAATCAAAGAGCAATTTTCATAATTAAAAATTCCTTGAAATCCAAAATAGTGGGTTTAGAAACATCTAAGGTTTTGCTTTCTTCAATCCCACTTTTATCAATTTTATCATCAAGATCTAAAAACTCCGAATTTTTGGAACGCCTTATAGGTAAAGGTGGATCATATTCAGTCTCATCATTATCAAAATTCATATTGAAAAACAAAGATTTAATAGGGGACACATCGATAACTTTTAGATCTTCATCTTTATTTTCATGGAAATTGGAAGAACACGCTTTAATAAAGGCATCTTTCGTAGCACGCATCCTAGCGGTTCTTTCCTTGCACTCATCAATGAAAATTCTCATGGCTTTGAGATACTCATTGATATCATGCTTAGGAGGAATAGATCTAAGCTTTAAAGAATCAACATCAAGAGAAATTATATCAACGTTCCTAGCCAATTCATCAACTTTAAGCAATTTCTCTTCAAGCAAAGCATTAAAATTCTCTTGCAAATTCATAAACTCTTTAACACTAGTCTCAAATTCAGAGGGCATCTTATTAAAATTACCATAAGAGTTGTTGTAGGAATTTCCATAATTATTAGAAGGATTACTAGGATAAGGCCTAGGATTAAAGTTCCCTCTATACGCGTTGTTACCAAAATTATTCCTACCAACAAAATTCACATCCATGGATTCATTATTATTCTCAATCAAAGTAGACAAAGCCATATCATTAGGATCAGAAGAAACACTCTTAGTAGCAAATAATTTCATAAGTTCATCCATCTTTCCACTCAAAACATTAATTTCTTCTATCGCATGCACCTTTTTATTAGTAGATCTTTCAGTGTGCCATTGAGAATAATTAACCATAATATTATCTAGGAGTTTAGTAGCTTCTCCTAAAGTGATTTCCATAAAAGTGCCTCCCGCGGCCGAATCTAAAAGATTTCTAGAAGCAAAATTCAATCCGGCATAAATTTTTTGTATAATCATTCACAAGTTCATCCCATGAGTAGGGCAATTGCGTATCATTAATTTCATTCTCTCCCAGGCTTGTGCAACATGTTCATGATCAAGTTGCTTAAAATTCATAATATCGTTTCTAAGAGAGATGATCTTAGCGGGAGGAAAATACTTAGAGATAAAAGCATCTTTGCACTTGTTCCAAGAATCAATACTATTTTTAGGCAAAGATGAAAACCAAGCTTTAGCACGATCTCTAAGCGAAAAAGGAAATAGCTTCAATTTAACAATATCATTATCAACATCTTTCTTCTTTTGCATATCACACAAATCCACGAAGCTATTTAGATGAGTAGCGGTATCTTCACTAGGGAGGCCGGCAAATTGATCTTTCATAATAAGATTTAACAAAGCAGTATTGATTTCACATGATTTAGTGTTGGTAAGAGGAGCAATCGGAGTGATAAGGAAATCATTATCGTTGGTATTGGTAAAGTCACATAATTTGGTATTGTCTTGAGGCATCGTGACAAACAAGCAATCCAACACACGAGCAAACAAAAAGCAAGCGAGAAAAAGGCAAACGGAAAAAGAGAGGGCGAATAAAACGGCAAGGGTGAAGTGGGGGAGAGGAAAATGAGAGGCAAATGGCAAATAATGTAATGCGGAGATAAGGGATTATGATGGGTACTTGGTATGTTGACTTTTATGAGACTCACGACAACGGCGCCAGAAATTCTTCTTGCTACCTCTTGAGCACTGCGTTGGATTTCCTTGAAGAGGAAAGGATGATGCAACAAAGTAGCGTAAGTATTTCCCTCAGTTTTTGAGAACCAAGGTATCAATCCAGTAGGAGGCTACGCGTGAGTCCCTCGTACCTACACAAAACAAATAACTCCTCACAACCAACGCGATAAGGGGTTGTCAATCCCTTCACGGTCACTTACGAGAGTGAGATCTGATAGAGATGATAGATAATCTTTTTGGTATTTCTGTGATAAAGATGCAAAGTAAAATAAAAAGCAAAGTAAAAAGCAAAGGCAATAATAAAGTGATGGAAGATTAATATGATGAACATAGACCTGGGGGCCATAGGTTCCACTAGTGGCTTCTCTCAAAAGCATAAGTATTTTACGGTGGGTGAACGAATTACTGTTGAGCAATTGGCAGAATTGAGCATAGTTATGAGAATATCTAGGTATGATCATGTATATAGGCATCACGTCCGAGACAAGTAGACCGACTCTGCCTGCATCTACTACTATTACTCCACTCATCGACCGCTATCCAAAGATGCATCTAGAGTATTAAGTTCAAGAAAACAGAGTAACGCCTTAAGCAAGATGACATGATGTAGAGGATAAATTCATGCAATATGATAAAACCCCATCTTGTTATCCTTGATGGCAACAATACTATACGTGCCTTGCTGCCCCTCATCCTTTGGGAAAGGACACATAAGATTGAACCCAAAGCTAAGCACTTCTCCCATTGCAAGAAAAACCAATCTAGTAGGCCAAACCAAACTGAAAATTCGAAGAGACTTGCAAAGATAACCAATCATACATAATAGAATTCAGAGAAGATTCAAATATTGTTCATAGATAATCTTGATCATAAACCCGCAATTCATTGGTCTCAACAAAAACACCGCAAAAAGAAGATTACATCGCATAGATCTCCACGAGAGAGGGGGAGAACATTGTATTGAGATCCAAAAAGAGAGAAGAAGCCATCTAGCTACTAACTATGGACCCGAAGGTCTGAGGTAAACTACTCACACTTCATCGGAGGGGCTATGGTGATGATGTAGAAGCCCTCCGTGGTGGATGCCCCCTCCGGCGGTGCTCCGGAACAGGCCCCAAGATGGGATCTCGTGGGTACAGAAGGTTGCGTCTGTGGAATTAGGCTTTTGGCTCCGTATCTGATCGTTTGGGAGTACGTAGGTATATATAGGAGGAAGAAGTACGTCGGTGAGCAAGGTGGGGCCCACGAGGGTGGAGGGCGCGCCCTGGGGGGTGCGCACGCCCCCTACCTCGTGCCCACCTCCTTTCTTGCTTGACGTAGGGTCCAAGTCTCCTGGATCGTATTCGGTGAGAAAATCACGTTCCCGAAGGTTTCGTTCCGTTTGGACTCCGTTTGATATTCCGTTTCTTCGAAACTCTGAAATAGGCAAAAAACAACAATTCTGGGCTCGGCCTCCGGTTAATAGGTTAGTCCCAAAAATAATATAAAAGTGGAAAATAAAGCCCAATATTGTCCAAAACAGTAGATAATATAGCATGGAGCAATAAAAAATTATAGATACGTCGGAAACGTATCAGCATCACGTCCGCGACAAGTAGACCAAAACGATTATGCATCTAGTACTATTACTCCACACATCGACCGCTATCCAACATGCATCTAGAGTATTAAGTCCATAAGAACAGAGTAACGCATTAGGCAAGATGACATGATGTAGAGGGATAAACTCAAGCAATATGATATAAACCCTATCTTTTTATCCTCGATGGCAATAATACAATATGTGCCTTGCTGCCCCTGCTGTCACTGGGAAATGACACCGCAAGATTGAACCCAAAGCTAAGAACTTCTCCCATTGTAAGAAAGATCAATCTAGTAGGCCAAACCAAACTGATAATTCAAAGAGACTTGCAAAGATAATTAAATCATGCATAAAAGAATTCAGAGAAGATTCAAATATTGTTCATAGATAATCTTGATCATATACCCACAATTCATCGGATCTCGACAAACACACCGCAAAAAGAATTACATCGAATAGATCTCCAAGTAGATCAAGGAGAACTTTGTATTGAGATCCAAAGAGAGAGAAGAAGCCATCTAGCTAATAACTATGGACCCGAAGGTCTGTGGTAAACTACTCACACATCATCGGCGAGGCTATGGTGTTGATGTAGAAGCCCTCTGTGATCGATTCCCCCTCCGGCGGAGCGCCGGAAAAGGCCCCAAGATGGGATCTCATTGGTATAGAAGGTTGCGGCGGTGGAAATAGGGTTTCCTGGTGCTCTCGGATGTTTTCAGGGTATATGAGTATATATAGGCGAAAGAAGTAGGTCGGTGGAGCTACGAGGGGCCCACGAGGGTGGGGGCGCGCCTCCCTGCCTCGTGGCTTCCTCGTTGCTTCCTTGACGCCCACTCCAAATCTCCTGGATTGCGTTTGTTCCAAAAATAACTCTCCCGAAGGTTTCATTCCGTTTGATTTCGTTTGATATTCCTTTTCTGCGAAACATTGAAATAGGCAAAAAAACAGCAATTTGCACTTGGCCTTCGGTTAATAGGTTAGTCCCAAAAATAATATAGAAGTGCATAGTAAAGCCCATTAAACATCCAAAACAGATAATATAATAGCATGGAACAAAAAAAATTATAGATACGTTGGAGATGTATCACGGGTGCAAGACTGTTTTGCACGTGCAGAATACTCGGGTTAAACTACGAGCCTAGCATATGCAGATATGGCCTTGGAACACTGAGACCGAAAGGTCGAACTAAAGGAAATATGCCCTAGAGGCAATAATAAACTTTTTATTTATATTTCTTCATATCATGATAAATGTTTATTATTCATGCTAGAATTG
Source organism: Aegilops longissima (assembly GCA_021605205.1). NCBI lineage: Eukaryota > Viridiplantae > Streptophyta > Magnoliopsida > Poales > Poaceae > Aegilops > Aegilops longissima. The sequence continues at coordinate 264,365,732 of CM038680.1, read as the reverse complement.
TATTAACCGGAAACTTGATAAATGTGTGAATACATTGACAAAACAAAGTGTCCCTAGTATGCCTCTACTTGACTAGCTCGTTAATCAAAGATGGTTAAGTTTCCTGATCATAGACATGTGTTGTCATTTGATGAACGGGATCACATCATTAGGAGAATGATGTGATGGACAAGACCCATCTGTTAGCTGATGTCTACTGCACAACCTTCTTGTTGGAGACGTTGTTGGGCCTCCAAGTGCAGAGGTTTGTAGGACAGTAGCCAATTTCTCTCAAGTGGATGACCTAAGGTTTATCAATCCGTGGGAGGTGTAGGATGAAGATGGTCTCTCTCAAACAACCCTGCAACCAAATAACAAAGAGTCTCTTGTGTACCCAACACACCCAATACAATAGTAAATTGTATAGGTGCACTAGTTCGGCGAAGAGATGGTGATACAAGTGCAATATGGATGGTAGATAAAGGTTTTTATAATCTGTTAACATAAAAACAGCAAGGTAGCAAGTGGTAAAGGTGAGCGAAAATGGTATTGCACAAGGCCTAGGGTTCATACTTTCACTAGTGCAAGTTCTCTCAACAATGATAACATAGTTAGATCATCTAACAATCCCTCAACATGCAACAAAGAGGCACTCCAAAGTCACTAATAGGGGGGAACAAAGTTATTCTTTCCGATCAATCCATTGGGCTATTCCTATAAGTGTCACAAACATCCCTAGAGTTTGTAGGAAAATAACACCTTAAGACACACATCAAGCAAAACCCTAATGTCACCTAGATACTCCAATGTCACCTCAAGTATCCGCGGGCATGATTATACGATATGCATCACACAATCTCAGATTCATCTATTCAAACCAACACAAAGAACTTCAAAGAGTGCCCCAAAGTTTCTACCGGAGAGTCAAGATGAAAACATGTGCCAACCCCTATGCATAGATTCCCAAGGTCACGGAACCCGCAAGTTGATCACCAAAACATACATCAAGTGAATCAATAGAATACCCCATTGTCACCACGGGTATCCCACGCAAGACATACATCAAGTGTTCTCAAATCCTTAAAGACTAAATCCGATAAGGTAACTTCAAAGGGAAAACTCAATCCATTACAAGAAGATAGAGGGGGAGAAACATCATAAGATCCAACTATAATAGCAAAGCTCGCGGTACATCAAGATCGTGCCAAATCAAGAACACAGAGAGAGAGAGAGAGAGAGAGAGAGAGAGAGAGAGAGAGAGACACATAGCTACTGGTACATACCCTCAGCCCCGAGGGTGAACTACTCCCTCCTTGTCATGGAGAGCGCCGAGATGATGAAGATGGCCACCGGTGATGGATCCCCCCTCCGGCAGGGTGCCGGAACAGGGTCTCGATTGGTTTTTGGTGGCTACAGAGGCTTGCGGTGGCAGAACTCTCAATCTAGGTTTCTTTTTGGGGGTTTCTGTATTTATAGGAATTTTTGGCGTTGGTGTCACGTCAGTGGGGTCTCCGAGTCATCCACGAGGCAGGGCGGCGCTCCTAGGGGGGTAGGGCGTGCCCTCCACCCTCGTGGATGGCTCGGGACTCTTATGGCCCAACTCTTTTACTTCGGGGGCTTCTTTTGGTCCATAAAAAATCCACAAAAATTGGGAGGTCAATTGGACTCCGTTTGGTATTCCTTTTCTGTAAAATTCAAAAACAAGGAAAAAGCAGAAGCTGGCACTGGGCTCTAAGTTAATAGGTTAGTCCCAAAAATCATATAAAACAACATATAAATGCATATAAAACATCCAAGATGGATAATATAATAGCATGGAACAATAAAAAATTATAGATACGTTGGAGACGTATCAAGCATCCCCAAGCTTAATTCCTGCTCGTCCTCGAGTAGGTAAATGATAAAAACAGAATTTTTGATGTGGAATGCTACCTAACATATTTATCAATGTAATCTTATTTATTGTGGCAAGAATATTCAAATCCATAAGATTCAAAACAAAAGTTTAATATTGACATAAGAACGATAATACTTCAAGCATACTAATAAAGTAATCATGTCTTCTCAAAATAACATGGCCAAAGCAAGCTATCCCTACAAAATTATATAGTCTGGCTATGCTCTGTCTTCATCACACAAAATATTTAAATTATGCACAACCCCGATGAAAATCCAAGCGATTGTTCCATACTTTTGATGTTCTCAAACTTTTTCAATCTTCACGCAATACATGAGCGTGAGCCATGGACATAGCACTATATGTGGAGCAGAAGGGTGGTTGTGGAGAAGATAAAAAAGGGAGAAGATAATCTCACATCAACTAGGCATATCAACGGGCTATGGAGATGCCCATCGATAGATATCAATGTGAGTGAGTAGGGATTTCCATGCAACGGATGCACTAGAGCTATAAGTGTATGAAAGCTCAACAAAAGAAACTAAGTGGGTGTGCATCCAACTTGCTTGCTCACGAAGACCTAGGGCATTTTGAGGAAGCCCATCATTGGAATATACAAGCAAGTTCTATAATGTAAAATTACCACTAGTATATGAAAGTGACAACATAGGAGACTCTCTATCATGAAGATGATGGTGCTACTTTTAAGCACAAGTGTGGTAAAAGGATAGTAACATTGCCCCTTCTCTCTTTTTATCTCATTTTTTTGGGCCCTCTCTTTTTTTGGCCTCTTTTTTTATAATTATTATTTTTCGTCTTGAGTCTCATCCCGACTTGTGGGAGGATCATAGTCTCCATCATTCTTTCCCCACTGGGACAATGCTCTAATAATGAAGATCATCACACTTTTATTTACTTTACAACTCAAGAATTACAACTCTATACTTAGAACAAAAATATGACTGTATGTGAATGCCTCCGGCGGTATATCGGGATGTGCAATGATCCAAGAGTGACATGTATGAAAGAATTATGAAGGTGGATTTGCCACAAATACGATGTCAACTACATGATCATGCAAAGCAATATGACAATGATGAAGCGTGTCATAATAAACGGAACGGTGGAAAGTTGCATGGCATTATATCTTGGAATGGCTATGGAAATGCCATAATAGGTAGGTACGGTGGCTTTTTTGAGGAAGGTATATGGTGGGTGTATGGTACTGGCGGGAGTTGCACGGCACAAAAGAGGCTAGCAAGGTGGAAGGGTGAGAGTGCGTATAATCCATGGACTCAACATTAGTCATAAAGAACTCACATACTTATTGCAAAAATCTATTAGTTATCGAAACAAAGTACTACGCGCATGCTCCTAGGGGGATAGATTGGTAGGAAAAGACCATCGCTCGTCCCCGACCGCCACTCATAAGGAAGACAATCAAAAAATAAATCATGCTCCAACTTCATCACATAACGGTTCACCATACGTGCATGCTACCGTAATCACAAACTTTAACACAAGTATCTCTCAAATTCACAACTACTCAACTAGCATGACTTTAATATCACCATCTTCATATCTCAAAACAATCATAAGGAATCAAACTTCTCATAGTATTCAATGCACTTTATATGAATTTTTTTTATTATATCCCTCTTGGATACCCATCATATTAGGTCTAGTTTTATAACCCAAGCAAATTACCATGATGTTTAAGACTCTCAAAATAATATAAGTGAAGCATGATAGTTCATTAATTTCTTCAAAATAAAACCACCATCGTGCTCTAAAAAGATATAAGTGAAGCACTAGAGCAAACAACAAACTACTCCAAAAGATATAAGTGAAGATCAATGAGTAGTCGAATAATTATGCAACTATGTGAAGACTCTCTATCATTTAAGAATTTCAGATCTTAATATTTTATTATAACAGAAAGAAAAACAAAATAAAAGAAAATGACGCTCCAAGCAAAACACATATCATGTGGTGAATAAAAATATAGCTCCAAGTAAAGTTACCGATGAACGAAGACGAAAGAGGAGATGCCATCCGGGGCATCCCCAAGCTTAGGCTCTTGGTTGTCCTTGAAAATTGCCTTGGGGTGCCTTGGGCATCCTCAAGCTTAGTCTCTTGCCACTCCTTATTCCATAGTCCATTGAATCTTTACCCAAAAGTTGAAAACTTCACAACACAAAACTTAACAGAAAACTTGTAAGCTCCGTTAGTATAAGAAAATAAATCACCACTTAGGTACTGTTGTGAACTCATTCTAAATTCATATTGGTGTTATATATACTGTATTCCAACTTCTATATGGTTCATACCCTCCGATACTACTCAAAGATTCATCAAAATAAGCAAACAACACAATGAAAACAGAATCTGTCAAAAACAGAACAGTCTGTAGTAATCTGTAACTCTCGAATACTTATGTAACTCCAAAAATTATGAAATAAATTGGTGGACCTAAGCATTTGTCTATTAATCTTGTGCAGAAATAATCAACTTAAAATCACTCTTCTGTAAAAAAATGACAGCTAATCTCGTGAGCGCAAAGTTTCTCTTTTTTTACAGCAAGATCACATTAACTTTCACCCAAGTCTTCCCAAAGGTTCTACTTGGCACTTTATTGAAACAAAAGCTATAAAACACGATTACTATAGTAGCTTAATCATGTGAACACACAAAAACAGTAGGGGTAAATATTGGGTTGTCTCCCAACAAGCGCTTTTCTTTAATGCCTTTTAGCTAGGCATGATGATTTCAATGATGCTCACATATAAGATAAGAATTGAAACACAAAGAGAGCATCATGAAGAATATGACTAGCACATTTAAGTCTAACCCACTTCCTATGCATAGGGATTTTGTGAGCAAACAACTTATGGGAATAAGAAACAACTACCATAGGAAGGTAAAACAAGAAAATCTTCAAGATTTTCAACACATAGAGAGGAAACTTGATATTATTGCAATTCCTACAAGCATATATTCCTCCCTCATAATAAATTTCAGTAGCATCGAATCAATTCAACAATATAGCTATCACATAAAGCATTCTTTTCATGATCTACAAGCATATAAATTTTATTACTCTCCACATAAGCAAATTTCTTCTCATTCGGAATAGTGGGAATATCATAAAAACTCGAGTACTATAAATTGTTTCCAAATTAAAAGAATAATGTTCAGAAAAAGGGTAATCATAATCATGACAAGTTTTGTAAATATAATTATCACTACTTTTTATAACATAAGTATCATCACAATAATCATCATAAGTAGCAACTTTGTTCTCATCATAATCAATTGAAACCTCTTCCAAGATAGTGGAATCATTACTAAATAAAGTCACGACCTCTCCAAATCCACTTTCATCAATATAATAATCATAAATAGGGGGCATGCTATCATCATAATAAATTTGCTCATCAAAACTTGGGAGACTAAAAATATCATCTTCACTAAACATAGCATCCCCAAGCTTGGGACAAACATTAATTGCAGCAAATAAATTCTCAAACATGCCATTCTCATCAAACATAGCATCCCCAAGCTTGGGCCTTTTCATATCATAAGCATAATCACTCTCATCATTAATAGTACGGATAGCACCAATAGTATAGCAATTATCATCATCACAATGAGTAATAGGAGCAACATCATTTGGGAGGGATACCTTTTTACCGTTGCTTCTACGTCTTGACTTTTTCTTCTTCGCATCATGTGTGGGTTTAATCCTCTTTTTGGAGCTCCTTATTAATGAGATTGGTTGAATAGAAAGCTCCTCCTCATTACCTGATTCATCATAAGAAAGAATAGGAGGATGTTGGAAAATCTCTTCCCTTTCATTAGTATTCTCTTCATCTTCTATTTGTTTTCTTCTCTTTATGTAATTGGCAATATAAGGATTTTCAATGCAATTCACTGCACAATACATATAAATTTTCTCTAGATCAAAATCAAGAACTTTATCCAGGACAAATTCTGGAAGATCATTAGTTATACGTTTCATTTGTTCATAACCCACAAGCAAACTAAGTTCATTATGATGTGCAAGGGAAATCAAGTCATCACAATTTTTGGACACGTTTCGATCATGAAACAATTTGCATTGGAGATTTAAATGATCACGTTCATTGCAAAATTCACAAGGATGGCAAATACTTATGCCTCTTGCAAAATCTATCTTCCCTATTTGGTGTGTGCTTGCAAGCTCTATGCACTCCACAAAAATTGACATGCTTATAAGAGACATTTTTATCATTACTAGTGCAATCATCATTAGTACTATGTATATTCAAAGAGTTCATACTAACAATATTGAAATCATGCTCATCATTCAAAAATTATATGCCAAACATTTTATTGCATTCTTCTTTTAACAGTTTGGCACAATTATCGGAATCCTTATTTTCGCGGAAGACATTAAAAAGATGAAGCATATGAGGCAACCTCAGTTCCATTTTTTTGTAGTTTTCTTTTATAGACTAAACTAGTGATAAAACAAGAAACAAAAAAAAAATCGATTGCAAGATCTAAAGATATACCTTCAAGCACTAACCTCCCCGGCAAAGGCGCCAGAAAAGAGCTTGATGTCTACTACACAACCTTCTTCTTGTAGACGTTGTTGGGCCTCCAAGTGCAGAGGTTTGTAGGACAGTAGACAATTTCTCTCAAGTGGATGACCTAAGGTTTATCAATTCGTGGGAGGCGTAGGATGAAGATGGTCTCACTCAAACAACCCTGCAACCAAATAACAAAGAGTCTCTTGTGTCCCCAACACACCCAATACAATAGTAAATTGTATAGGTGCACTAGTTCGGCGAAGAGATGGTGATACAAGTGCAATATGGATGGTAGATAAAGGTTTTTATAATCTGAAAACATAAAAACAGCAAGGTAGCAAGTGCTAAAGGTGAGCGAAAATGGTATTGCAATGCTTCAAAACAAGGCCTAGGGTTCATACTTTCACTAGTGCAAGTTCTCTCAACAATGATAACATACTTAGATCATATAACAATCCCTCAACATGCAACAAAGAGTCACTCCAAAGTCACTAATAGCGGAGAACAAACGAAGAGATTATTGTAGGGTACGAAACCACCTCAAAGTTATTCTTTCCAATCAATCCATTGGGCTATTCCTATAAGTGTCACAAACAGCCCTAGAGTTTGTAGGAAAATAACACCTTAAGACACACATTAACCAAAACCCTAATGTCACCTAGATACTCCAATGTCACCTCAAGTATCCACGGGTATGATTATACGATATGCATCACACAATCTCAGATTCATCTATTCAAACCAACACAAAGAACTTCAAAGAGTGCCCCAAATTTTCTACCGGAGAGTCAAGATGTAAATGTGTGCCAACCCCTATGCATAGATTACCAAGGTCACGGAACCCGCAAGTTGATCACCAAAACATACATCAAGTGAATCAATAGAATACCCCAGTGTCACCACGGGTATCCCACGCAATACATACATCAAGTGTTCTCAAATACTTAAAGACTCAGTCCGATAAGATAACTTCAAAGGGAAAACTCAATCCATTACAAGAAGATAGAGGGGGAGAAACATCATAAGATCCAACTATAATAGCAAAGCTCGCGGTACATCAAGATCGTGCCAAATCAAGAACACGAGAGAGAGAGAGAGAGAGAGAGAGAGAGAGAGAGAGAGAGAGAGATCGAACACATAGCTACTGGTACATACCCTCAGCCCCGAGGGTGAACTACTCCTTCCTCGTCATGGAGAGCACCGGGATGATGAAGATGGCCACCGGTGATGGATCCCCCCTCCGGCAGGGTGTCGGAACAGGGTTCCGATTGGTTTTTGGTGGCTACAAAGCTTGCGGCGGCGGAACTCACGATCTAGGTTTCTTTTCGGGGGTTTCTGTATTTATAGGAATTTGTGGCATCGGTCTCACGTCAGGGGGGGGGTCTCCAAGTCATCCACGAGGCAGGGGGCGCTCCCAGGGGGGTAGGGCGCGCCCTCCACCCTCGTGGATGGCTCGGGACTCTTCTGGCTCAACTCTTTTACTTCGGGGGCTTCTTTTGGTCCATAAAAAATCCACAAAAATTGGCGGGTCAATTGGACTTGTTTGTTATTCCTTTTCTGTAGAACTCAAAAACAAGGAAAAAACAGAAACTGGCACTGGGCTCTAGGATAATAGGTTAGTCCCAAAAATCATATAAAACAACATATAAATGCATATAAAACATCCGAGATGGATAATATGATAGCATGGACAATAAAAAAAAATTATATACGTTGGATACGTATCATTAGCTTAGCATAATGATCGTTAATTTTTATTGCTATTGCTTTCTTCATGACTTATACATATTCCTTTGACAATGAGATTATGCAACTCCCAAATACCGGAGGAACACCTTGTGTGCTACCAAACGTCACAACGTAAATGGGTGATTATAAAGATGCTCTATAGGTGTCTCCATAGGTGTTTGTTGGGTTGGGATAGATCAAGATTAGGATTTGTCACTCCGAGTATCGGAGAGGTACCTCTGGGTCCTCTCGGTAATGCACATCACGATAAGCCTTGCAAGCAATGTGAATAATGAGTTAGTTGCGGGATTATGCATTACAGAACGAGTAAAGAGACTTGCCGGTAACGAGATTGAACTAGGTATGAAGATACCGACGATCGAATCTCGGGCAAGTAACATACCGATGACAAAGGGAATAATGTATCTTGTTATTGCGGTTTAACCGGTAAAGATCTTCGTAGAATATGTCGGAACCAATATGAGCATCCAGGTTCCGCTATTGGTTATTGACCGGAGATGTGTCTCGGTCATGTCTACATAGTTCTTGAACCCGTAGGGTCTGCACGCTCAACGTTCAATAATGATTTGTATTGAGTTATGTATTTTGGTGACCAAAGATTGTTCGGAGTCCCAGATGAGATCACGAACATGACGAGGAGTCTCGAAATGGTCGAGAGGTAAAGATTGATATATTTGTCGGGGAAGCTGATCGTGACCCACGAACACCTATGGGACCTGGCGGACCGAGTCCCTTTTGGTTCGGTGGGGGGCGGAGATTGCACGAAGAGCAGATCGAGGCGATGCACACGAGCAGTTTACCCAGCTTCGGAGCTCTCCGGAGAGATAATACTCCTACTGCTGCTTGTCTGATTATCTTGTGTTCTTGCTAGGGAGCAATGAGAGCTACAAAACCTAGCTTGAGTGTCTCTAGTCTCGAATGAGTCGAACCAGCCGAACCCCTTCTACGTTGCACATGGGCCTCCTTTTATAGGCTCAAGGGGTCACCACAGGTGGCAACGTAAACAAGGGCAAAATGGGAAAAATGAGTTGCGGTTGGTACAGCTACTTTGTACAGTGTACTCTACCTAACTCTGACGGCAAGGGACAAAAGCATTAAATGCCCGTCCCACGCCTAAACAATGTAACAGGACCGTCAGTGCGCCACCGTTTGCCACGATGGTAGGCTCGTCGGTGCCGCCTTATCGCTGCTCCCCGCTGGCTGCACAGCCTCTTGACACGCGCGCATGGGATGGCCCCATGGCGACACGTTGGTGAATGAGCTGGAGCGGAGATGAAGAGAGTTGCTGCCGCATGCAAGCGCCTTGCCGCGCTAAATCCTTGTCGCGCCGGGAGCTTGTCGCTCATCGAACCTTCCCGCAAGCTCCTCTTGCCGGGGTCTTGTCTTCTGCGTGCCTGGAGTGGCCTTCCCGGCAAGCTCCTCTTGTCGGGGCCTCGTTTCCTTGGTTAAATACTTTGTTCTTGAATGGCTCTAAAGGAACCATGGAGGATCTTGGCGGTCACTAGGCAAGCCTTGCCGCGGGGTGCTGCGACTGCCCGTGCACGAGTTCGGGATACTAGGGTACCCCTACTCTAGTACACCGGCAGAGCCCCGGCTGGGCCACACAGTGCCGAGCGCTGTTGGGCCAGGCCCAAAACAGTGCACGGGCACGCGCGGCCTAGATCACGCCGTTACTTGCTTCGGACCCACCACGTCTCCCACGAACAGCACGCCCGAACGTGGCGCCGTGGGAGAGATCGTGGGGGCTTTCTTTAATTGGAAAAGCGGAACGTCCGCCCCCTCTCCCCCCTTATAAACAGGGGAAACACGGGCAGGTCGCCCACCTCGCCATTGCTGTCCCATCTTGAAAACCGCCGTCGCTCCCCCCTTCTTTTCTAGCCTGAAGAGAGCAACGCTCCGCCCCATCGCCACTAACGCCATCAACGCCGCCGGTCTCCTCCACCGCCTCGCCATGGCTCAAAGCCGACAAGGGAAGGGCGTGAAGTCGGCCGAGCGCAGCGGCTCGAGGCGCCGCGCAAGGAGCGGGCCCTCTTCCCCCAGCTCGACGCAAAGGAGCCGAGGAGGGCTACTACCTCTTCGGTCGACGGAGACGCGATGCATCCGCGACGAAGGTACTCTCCGCCGCCGCATCGAGTCACTTCGAAGCGGGTATCCTGTAGCGACCGACCTCGGACGGTCAAGCCTCGTGTTTCGTGCCATCCTCGGATCAAGATATCTTTGGCACACACAAGACATCAATATATATCAAAGTGCAATCACATGTATAAATAACGTAAAAGGATATATACCTCATAATACTCAGCTGAAACAATCAAGCGGGTGTGGAGTCCCATCAACGCCATCGGCAGGTTGAGTGTAGACCGTAACCACTGCACTACTCTTACTCGTCGGAGGTAAAATATCTGCAACATGATACGTTGCAGCCGTGTAGGTCAGTACATTGAATGTACCGACAAGATCACAACATGAGAAAACAGATGATAAAACTATACTATATGCAATATGGCTTTGTGGCTCAGATCTGAGTTTTGTTTATGTAAAAGCTGGTTTTATTTTCCCTACATCAAAGGAATAAATGAAGTCTGTACTATGGAGTTTTCTATCATGACATGGTTCCGCCAACCGATGTCTCATAGCCCAAAATCATCATATGTTGCCCACAATTAAGTTATCAATCCAGTGTTGAGAGTTCCGAGATAGATCCAAGTCCAGAGGCTCAAATTGTCCGTAACCAGGGACACGGCTAATCGATTAGGTTTAAACCCTCTGCAGAGGTTTGTACACTTTACCCGCAAGATTCGATCCCTCTTTTTACGTTCTCGCACTTCAGGGTGTTTGAGAACAAGATGACCGAAACATGGTCTTCCGAAGAGTTCCCCTGACCACTGTCCGGTGCTCATTCAATCCTCTTTTAGTTTAACACCGGCAGGCACGTCCCCAGCCAGAGTCACCACTAAGGTCAACCAAGCCAGAGCCCATAGTGACTTGCGGTTGCACAGTAAGCTTCCGGCATGAAGTATTCTTCCGTATCTTTTAGTCTGGGTGAAGCTTTCCAAGATGTCATGGCGCTTCTCCATGCATCCCGCCAACCACTGGTTTCTCCAGGTGCCCGTCAACCGCCCTTCACCCAAAGAGTGTGTATTGAATTCTTGTCTCGAGTCTTGAAGTCTTGAGGCCTTGAAAATGCAGTCCTTGCAGATGCCACCATGGAGTTGTCGTCATTGACGTAGAGTCCTCCTTCTTCACACCACTCTCGAGCACTCATACCAACCCCGTCTACTATAGCGTAGCATTAAAATAAATAACGTCCCGGGCTTGGTAACAGGGTGATGGGTTCCTACCTCATGCATACTAATCAACTACAAGAATTCAATATCACTACTGGAGGGTGGTTGCAAAGATGACACTAAATGCAATAAAACATAGGTATGAAAGCATGGTCAAAGTGAACTTGCCTTGTTGACGATCTTCGAAAACTAGGGACTCGTGGTAGCAAACTTCGCACTCCGGAAATTCTACCGAGGCAAACAATAATCACAATAAGCATATAGCATAAGACTACATAACACAATAGCATAACAAAGTAACACACCAAAACCAACAAAGCAAAACCCAAAGGGAAAACTCAAAGAAAACCAACTCAAAGTTTTCCTACTTCAAACAACAACTAAAAGTAGTTTTATATAACAAAAATTTTCTTAGCATAACCTAATCATGGTTTTATGTTAACTTAACATAAAGGAATGCATTAAGCAACTAGGTGCAAAAGAATCAATTTAAAAGCTATTATAAAACTCCTATTAGGCCTAATTCAATTTCTATTAAGAAAATAAAATAAAACTTTTATTTATTATAAATAAAAGTTCATCCCTTAAAGTGACAGAAACTATCCTAGAATAATCAATCACATGTTAAAAATAAATTTATTTACTAATTAAAATAATAGGAAAACAGTAGCTAGTTAATTAATTAGGATTAACAAGATTCTGCTTAAAACTATTTTTTATTAATCCTAAAATACCCAAATTAATTCCTATGGTTTGGCAATGTCAAAATAAAGTTGGGACAAACAGAATCATCCAAAAATAATTTTTCTAACTCATGTTATAACAGATTTAGTATTCTGACTAAAACTAAAATAAAGCAATTTTAGTTAATTTTAACGTAGCTAAATATATTTTCTACAGAAACTATAGAAAATTTGCAAACCAACAAAAAAAGAATCACTTAAAAATATTAAACAGAATAAAAGATATGAATTTTTCAAATCAGGAACTATTCTGTTAAAACAGAAAACGAAAATAAATGAAAAAGGGCCTAATGGGCCTAACCTACGCACTGAGCGTAATATAAACTAAACGGGCCCTAGGGTTAAACTAGTCGGGCCGGGCTAAAAGTAAAAACCCTAACTTAAACTAAACCGTAACGAACCGGAAATAAAACCGGGTTTTATTTAAAAGCGCAGCATTCTTCTGGTTCTAATCCACACCGCTCACGCGAGATCGGACGGACGAGGGAAGTCCGCGACTTACGGTCGGGCGGCGGCGGGGGGCTCGGGCGGCGATGGTTCCGCGACTCGGTGGTCGGGGCGCCGGCGGAGGCCTCCGCGGGTGCAGCGTGGCGAGGGAGTCCGGGGTGGGGTAGGGCGAGCTCGGGTGGCAGGGTGGTTCGGGCGGCGGAAATGGCGGCGGCGGCGCTCGGGCTCGGCGAGGCCTTGAGGGAGAGGGAGAGGTCCGCGAGGGGAAATGGGGTGAGGGGAGGGCTTTATAGGGCGGGCGTCAGTGCGGGAAGCGAATCGGGAGGATCGGGAAAATCCCGAGATCGCGGGATCTCCGAAGGGCGGCGTGCTTTCGTCTTGGCGAGGGGAGAAGGAGGTGGGGGCCCGCTTGTCAGCGAGAGGGAGGGAGCGGGGTTCGGTCGGGTGGCCGACCGGAGGGTTTCACGCGAGGGGCGGCCTGGTTTGTTTGGGCGGCTCGGCCGCCTGGTGGGCCGTGGTGGTGGGTCGCCAATTGGCGCGGTGAGGTGAGCGGCCCATTCTTTGGCTGGGCCAATCGGCTGGCTGGTGCTGGGCATTTTCTTTTTCTATTTTAATTCTTTTGAAAATAAAACGGAGAGAAATATAAATATTTATATAAGACATATATATACCAAAATGATCAGGGGAATATTCCCTATCATTTGAACATTTTTCCAGGGGCAAAATCCAAACTTTATAAAAATTCATTTTTTCCAAATTTCAAATAAAACTCAAATTTGAATTCAAAACTTTTGGCATTGTTTTCTTCTGACATATTTGGAGTGTCATGTTACTCCTCTCATACTTTTTCTCAAGTAGTTGTCAGGCATAGTTTTGAAATGAATTCCACTTGCCAAAGTTTGAATTCAAATACCAAAACTCAAAATCTTCTGAAACTCCAAATGGCACTTTCAAATGACTTTCAATTTGATACCTTTTTTTAACTTCCAACTCATATTTCATATAATTGAAGAAGTCATTTTATCTTCCCTCATGAAAATCATTGAGTTGCATAAAGCTTTGAATTTGAAATATTCTCAAATGAAATTCAAATCTTTTCAAAACCCTTTTCATTCCAAATGGAAGAAGTCATGTCATCTTCACTCTAGGGTTTGGTGTTGGAATGAACTTGAGTTCATTGAGATCCAAAAAGGCCAAGGGGAAAGTTTTGGGAAAGTCATTTCATTCCCTCTCATTCAACTTTCAAAAGTTTCAAATTCCACTCAATTTCACTCAATCAATCAAACAAACAATCAGACAACAAGCATAGTTATTTATTTAATATAACATTCCAAAATTTAGAATTTTGGGATGTTACAAACCTACCACACTTAAAATGAATCTCGTCCTCGAGATTCGAATAGGCTAGCAAGAAAAGGTTAGGGTTTGGAGGTCTTCCAGCAAATCCATTGATCGGTATGGTCTAGCGTGCTACCACACTTAGAAGCATGGTTATATTCCGACAAAACTCCTGTACTTCATCCTTAGGGTTGGCGGTGTCGATCTTCTCATATCTTCGGTATGAATCCTTCTATGATACTCTTCCGTAGGGCATAACCCTTTCCACAATATCATGTGTCATTTCATCATGGTAAGGTTCTTCCGAGACTGGGTCTTCATCTCTGACAGGTCTGTCGTCAATACTAAGAAACTATCGGAACCTCCTGGCGGTCAACAATTTATGGCTTCTCCTGCAAGAAAAATGGTCGGGGTTGAATCTCACCGTATATCCTACGTTTGGCATCGGTTGCCTGTAAAGGGTTCCATCGTCCTACCATTCTATGGTTTTATGGCTTGACATGTCGACACTCTTCTATGGTTTTCAAGGCTCCCTGATTTTCCATCAACATATGATAGTTCATGATAGAAGTCTCCGGTATGGGGGCCAATCCATCCCGTACTGGAATCATTACCACATACGTAAACAGTGAATCACGTATTCTAACACTTGGTCATACTCACAAGCATTGCAGAATTTCCTTGTCGATGAACCAAGTTCGAAAATCCATTGATTCTGCAGCCAAACAAACATCTATCGCTCCTTAACAACTCTCGTGTTTTGCGTAAACTCCTATAGAATCGCTCGGTTGATCAAATCGTAGTCTATTCCCAAAATTTCTTTCTCCAAAGGGTACTTGATCCTTATTAATTCTTGGGCCTGTGGGTTATGGCCCACTTCAACACTAGTGCAGCTTTAACTCATCCTTCGGGTAACTCTCTTGTTCCATATTACACATCCTTTAAATCCAAGAGTACTGCTTTCTTCATACCATCAAATCAAAAGCAAAACTCCAACTTTTTTTTTCAAACTCCAACCTGTGGGACACATTTCCATTTCCATTGGTCTAGTGTTCTTCATAGGGTACTATCACCCTTAAAATGAAATTCACAAATCCATCCATAGACCATATTTCTCATATCCTCGAAAATGGTCAAAATCTTTGTTCACAGAGTAACAACTCAAAAAAAAACAATCCACGTGTGAAATCATGACACATTAACTTTATTGATTTCATGAATTCATTACAATCTCGAGCACTCATTACATAACTCAACTCATCGAACTCATGAAAATGAAATTGTTTTCTACTACTCTTGTTTCCAATATCAAAATTCCAACTACTCAACTCCAGCTTTCATCTTGTCGGGACATTTAGTAGCATAATGTCCTGCTTCCTTGCATGAAAACACATAACTTTCGATAAGCCTTTGGGCTTCTTGGAGATGGTGCTCGCTCCTTGAGTTCCTTGCTTCCTTCGAGACAATGATTGGCATAATGCCCGGCGTCCTTACATTCAAAACAGGTAATATGACTCTTGTCCCTCTTTGCGAAATTGGGTTGTTCGAGGGTGTCTTTGTTTTCTCTTCCGGGTTTCTTCATTCTGATCAAACCTTCTATTCCCTGTGGATCAAACTCTATTGCTTCCGTCGGGAAGTATCCCAGATACTCTTTTCTTTCCTTGGTGCAATACTGTGAAAAATGTCCTTCTTCTCCACATGAATAGCAGGCATTGGAGTAAAATCTGTTGAGGCCTTCTCCATCAGGGTCTTCAACACATTCCTTCATCACAGGTTCTTTCATAACTTCTCGGAGCGCTTCTTTCATTCCTCCTTCCTGCTCCTGAATAGTTTGTTGCACCATGGGGTAAATGTGACACTGAGTCGGGTAGTGGGTGGTTCCTTCACACAAGAAACAAGTCACCTTACTAGTTGGGCATTCCTCAGCTGGGTGTTTCTCCTCACAATGAGGGCATCCATCCTTGTGTTCCTCCTGGGTGTGTCCTATTTCTCCGCAAATCTTGCAGGCACAAGGTTTATTTCTTGGTGTATCATTGTGCTTCCGGATAAGACGTGATCTCATCAGGGTCTTCTTGAATTCCTCCCAAGATCCTGCTCCATTAAATCCCTGTATGGCTTGATGCATTTTCCACCAGGTTGCAGCTTTTTCTGTAAAGTACTGAAGAGCGTATTGGACTTCATACTTCCTTGAAACCAAATTGCATCCGAAGTGATTTTCCATGTTCTGCATCCATAGCTCTGCCTCGGGCTGAGTCTTCGGTCCAGAGAATATCAGTCCAACTTCATTCATCATCTATGGGGTTCAAAGGTTTTGGGATGAGATATGAGAGAGGTGGGGAGGGATATACAAACAATAGTTTTTGAAGAAACAAGTTTTACCTTGTGGCTGTCGGAAAACATCAAACAAATGACAGCTCACAAATCGTTGTATCTAACGTAGGTGTATAACAGGGTTTGGTCTTCTAAAGGTCAAATAATTCTTCAGATCCTTCAAGTCTTCGGAGTCTTCAACTGTTGTACTTCAATTCTTCTAATACATGGTGAAATCCTCTTTACTCTGAAGTGGTCATCAGTTCTCCGATATCTAATCCTTCTTGGAGTGTCTTCAGTTGATCCTCCGAATGATCAAAGGATATGGTGTATTCTACTATATGAGGATGAGAGTGTCTATTTAAAAAAATCAGAAAAGATGAGAAGCAAGAGTCTTTTTGTAAATAAAGTTTTTGATATATCCTGTCCAAGGGGCTTTCCGATTTCTAGGGTCACGTCCTACAGTCAACATGTGCTCTCATACCATTTCAGAGCGACCCGACCTCGACGGTCAAGTCTCGTGTTTCGTGCCATCCACGGATCAAGATGTCTTTGCACACACAAGACATCGATGTATATATCAAAGTGCAATCACATGTATAAATAACGTAAAAGGATATATACCTCATAATACTCAATTGAAACAATCAAACGGGTGTGGAGTCCCATCAACGCCATCGGCAGGTTGAGTGTAGACCGTAACCTGCACTGCACTCTTACTCGTCGGAGGTAAAATATCTGCAACATGATACGTTGCAGCCGTGTAGGTCAAGACATTGAATGTACCGACAAGATCACAACATGAGAAAACAGATGATAAAACTATACTATATGCAATATGGCTTTGTGGCTCAGATCTGAGTTTTGTTTATGTAAAAGCTGGTTTTATTTTCCCTACATCA
Source organism: Aegilops longissima (assembly GCA_021605205.1). NCBI lineage: Eukaryota > Viridiplantae > Streptophyta > Magnoliopsida > Poales > Poaceae > Aegilops > Aegilops longissima. The sequence continues at coordinate 264,348,506 of CM038680.1, read as the reverse complement.
AAGGAATAAATGAAGTCTGTACTATGGAGTTTTCTATCATGACATGGTTCCACCAACCGATGTCTCATAGCCCAAAATCATCATATGTTGCCCACAATTAAGTTATCAATCCAGTGTTGAGAGTTCCAGATAGATCCAAGTCCGAGGCTCAAATTGTCCGTAACTGGGGACACGGCTAATCGATTAGGTTTAAACCCTCTGCAGAGGTTTGTACACTTTACCCGCAAGATTCGATCCTCTTTTACGTTCTCGCACTTCGTGGTGTTTGAGAACAAGATGACCAAACATGGTCTTCCGAAGAGTTCCCCTGACCACTGTCCGGTGCTCATTCAATCCTACCGTAGTTCTATATCTGCTAGGCATGTCCCAGCCACAGTCACCACTGAGGTCAACCAAGCCAGAGCCCATAGTGACTTGCGGTTGCACAGGTAAGCTTCCGGGCATGAAGTATTCTTCCGTATCTTTGAGTCTGGGTGAAGCTTTCCGCAAGATGTCATGGCGCTTCTCCATGCATCCCGCCAACCACTGGTTTCTCCAGGTGCCCACAACCGCCCTTCACCCAAAGAGTGTGTGTATTGAATTCTTGTCTCGAGTCTTGAAGTCTTGAGGCCTTGAAAATGCAGTCCTTGCAGATGCCACCATGGAGTTGTCGCCATTGACGAGAGTCCTCCTTCTTCACACCACTCGAAGCACTCATACCAACCCCGCTACTATAGCGTAGCATTAAAATAAATAACGCCCCGGCTTGGTAACAGGGTGATGGGTTCCTACCTCATGCATACTAATCAACTACAAGAATTCAATATCACTCTTTGGAGGGTGGTTGCAAAGATGCCACTAAATGCAATAAAACATAGGTATGAAAGCATGGTCAAAGTGAACTTGCCTTGTTGACGATCTTCAAAACTAGGGACTCGTGGTAGCAAACTTCAGACTCGGAAATTCTACCGAGGCAAACAATAATCACAATAAGCATATAGCATAAGACTACATAACACAATAGCATAACAAAGTAACACACCAAAACCAACAAAGCAAAACCCAAAGGGAAAACTCAAAGAAAACCAACTCAAAGTTTTCCTACTTCAAACAACAACTAAAAGTAGTTTTATATAACAAAAATTTTCTTAGCATAACCTAATCATGGTTTTATGTTAACTTAACATAAAGGAATGCATTAAGCAACTAGGTGCAAAAAGAATCAATTTAAAAGCTATTATAAAACTCCTATTAGGCCTAATTCAATTTCTATTAAGAAAAATAAAATAAAACTTTTATTTATTATAAATAAAAGTTCATCCCTTAAAGTGACAGAAACTATCCTAGAATAATCAATCACATGTTAAAAATAAATTTATTTACTAATTAAAATAATAGGAAAACAGTAGCTAGTTAATTAATTAGGATTAACAAGATTCTGCTTAAAACTATTTTTTATTAATCCTAAAATACCCAAATTAATTCCTATGGTTTGGCAATGTCAAAATAAAGTTGGGACAAAAGAATCATCCAAAATAATTTTTCTAACTCATGTTATAACAGATTTAGTATTCTGACTAAAACTAAAATAAAGCAATTTTGATTAATTTTAACATAGCTAAATATATTTTCTATAGAAACTATAGAAAATTTGCAAACCAACAAAAAAGAATCACTTAAAAATATTAAACAAAATAAAAAGATATGATTTTTTCAAATCAGGAACTATTCTGTTAAAACAGAAAACGAAAATAAATGAAAAAGGGCCTAATGGGCCTAACCTACGCACTGAGCGTAATATAAACTAAACGGGCCCTAGGGTTAAACTAGTCGGCCGGGCTAAAAATAAAACCCTAACTTAAACTAAACCAGAACTAACCGGAAATAAAACCGGTTTTATTTAAAAGCATACCCTTCGGGTTCTAATCCACACCGCTCACGCGAGATCGGACGGAGGAGGGAAGTCCGCGACTTACCGGTCGGGCGGCGCGGCAGGGGCTCGGGCGGCGATGGTTCCGGCGACTCGGTGGTCGGGGCGCCAGGGTGCAGTGCAGCGAGGGGAGTCCGGGGTGGGGTAGGGCGAGCCTGGGTGGCCGGGGTGGTTCGGCGGCGGAAATGGCGGCGGCGGCGCTCGGAGCTCGGCGAGGCCTTGATGGGAGAGGAGAGGTCCGCGAGGGGAAATGGGGTGAGGGGAGGGCTTTATAGGGCGGGGCGTCGGGCGCGGGAAGCGAATCGGGAGGATCGGGAGGATCCCGAGATCGCGGATCTCCGTGGCCAATGCGTGTTCGTCGAGGGGGCGAGGGGAGAAGGAGGTGGGGGCCGCTTGTCGTGAGAGGGAGGGAGCGGGTTCGGTCGGTGGCCGACCCGGAGGGGTTTCAGCGAGGGGTGCGGCCTGGTTTGTTTGGGCAGCTCGGCCTGGTGGGCCGGTGGTGGGTCGCCACCGGCCATGTGGAGGTGAGCGCCCAGTCTTTGGTTGGGCCAGTCGGCCTGGCTGGTGCCTGGGCATTTTCTTTTTTCTATTTTAATTCTTTTTGAAAAATAAAAACGGAGAGAAATATAAATATTTATATAAGACATATATATACCAAAATGATCAGGGGAATATTCCCTATCATTTGAACATTTTTCCAGGGGCAAAATCCAAACTTTATAAAAATTCATTTTTTTCCAAATTTCAAATAAAAACTCAAATTTGAATTCAAACCTTTTGGCATTGTTTTCTTCTGACATATTTGGAGTGTCATGTTACTCCTCTCATACTTTTTCTCAAGTAGTTGTCAGGCATAGTTTTGAAATGAATTCCACTTGCCAAAGTTTGAATTCAAATACCAAAACTCAAAATCTTCTGAAACTCCAAATGGCACTTTCAAATGACTTTCAATTTGATACCTTTTTTTAACTTCCAACTCATATTTCATATAATTGAAGAAGTCATTTTATCTTCCCTCATGAAAATCATTGAGTTGCATAAAGCTTTGAATTTGAAATATTCTCAAATGAAATTCAAATCTTTTCAAAACCCTTTTCATTCCAAATGGAAGAAGTCATGTCATCTTCACTCTAGGGTTTGGTGTTGGAATGAACTTGAGTTCATTGAGATCCAAAAAGGCAAAGGGGAAAGTTTTGGGAAAGTCATTTCATTCCCTCTCATTCAACTTTCAAAAGTTTCAAATTCCACTCAATTTCACTCAATCAATCAAACAAACAATCAGACAACAAGCATAGTTATTTATTTAATATAACATTCCAAAATTTAGAATTTTGGGATTTTACATATCCCTTCTTCGCGCTTTTCTTCTATTGCGGGCTCTGCCCGCCCTTCTCTGAGTTCTTCTGCGATGTCATGAACTCCTACGGGTTTCGCCTCCTTGATTTCACCCCCAACGCCGTCCTGACCATGGCGGTTTTCTCACATCTCTGCGAAAACTTTGTCGGAGTCCACCCAAATGTAGCCCTTTTCTGCCACTTCTTCATGCCCCGCGTCGAGAGAGGAGAGCCACTTGCCAGAGGGATTGCTTGGATCTCCAGGATCGGCAAGAAAGAATCCTATCTGGAAGGAGAGCTCCGCAGCAAGTGGGAAGAGTGGAGAGCCGATTGGTGTTGGATCGTAGAGGAGAACCCGCAGCCGTTCACTGCCCAGCGCCAAACTCCCATAGTGCGTGGCAACGATTGGAGAAACTTGGCGCCGGAGGATGCTAGGTTGAAGATAGCTGTGACCCGGATCTTGCGCCTCAGGCTTGCCGGACTCACCGTAGGCGCAGCTTGGCGCGATTTCGCCACACCACGCTCGCCCTTGCAGGAGAAGAGGAGACCTGCTTGGGAGTTCCAAAACCCGGCGGATATTATGAGGTTGCACCCGGGCCTCAACTGGAATTTCACCGTCTTGGAGTTGGACGCAATGCTTCTGGAGTTGTTCAAGCACGACCCCGATCACCCCGAGTGGTTCATGTTGCCGAGGGGGGTCGTTCCTTTGTGCAACAATTCTTCGCTTGACCGCATCCGCGCCATGATGCCCTTGTGCGATTCGCATGGGATCGTTCCAACCTGGCAAGAGCCTTCCGACGACATCGTGCGGCAGTTCTTCGACAGCTTGGAAGAAGTGCCGATCCGCGCCAACGAGCAGAAGTGGCTCACCCGCGACACCACCGACGCCGAGATGGTGCGCATTGCCACAAGGTTGGAGGAGGCGGCAGCAGCCGCTGCCGCTGGCGTGTTCGGGTTCACCGTGGAGGAGGCAGAGGCAGCCGAGGCGGCAAGCCTTGCCGATCGAGAGGAGCTTGCCGGCGAGGAGGAGCAGGCCGAGCCCGAAGTTGAGCCGAGCGAGTCCGCCGAGGGCGCCTCCTCCACACTTTCAAGTAGCTTTCCGCAAGCGGAGCCCGCAGCTCCACCAAGAAGGCGTCTCCGCAAGGCCGGGGAAGTGACAGGGCGGCATACGGGCCAACAGCCGCAACGCCGTGCGACGCGCTCCACCGCGGCAAGCACTGTTGCCGCGGGGGCGCCTCACACTGCGGCAACAACTAAGGCGGGATCCTCTCAGGCCACCGCTGCCACCCCCGCCAAGCGGTCAAGAGAGCCCACTCCTCCGCCTCTTCGCACCGGAGGCGAGCCGAAATTTGATCTTTCCGCGCTCAGCTCCGACGAGGAGGAAGAAGAAGAGTAAGTCTCTATGCTGTGCTTGTATTTCTTCGATTTGGTTGCTTCGTCTTGTATCTGATTTGCTTCATTCTGAACTCTTTCCTTTTTCAAGACGCTGGTCCAGAGCGTCAAGAGAGCTAAGACCCGGTGGTTGTCATCGAAGACGATCCCCGTGGCGGCTGTGGAGGCGCGTCTGAGACTCCTTTGCCGGATCCGGCAACCCTTCCTCAAAGCAGCCCCCAGCACAGCCCCCAGCGTAAGTATTTGTTTTACTTCTTACGGTTAGGTGTGCATGGGTGCTCCTTCTTTGCCGATATCTGACTTGTTCATTTGTGTAGGAGCAGAGCAGCCTCATCAGGAGGGCCCGGAAGCCGCCCCCGATGTACCATCTGCTTCAACTACGCCGCCAAGGGAGAATTCCCCGGCAAGGGAGCGTTCTCCGGCAAGGGATGCTTCTCCGACAAGGGGCAGCGCCGGCGATCCTTCGGTGGTTGAGACCGCGCCACGATCCCATCACGTAATCCCTTGACTGAAAATTTTCCCTTGGGTTCTTCTTCTTCTGTTTTTCTTTTGAACATTTGCTTGATCGTTCTTTCTTTTTCTCGATCGCCGAGCCATCTCGCCGCAGAGCCGATGGAGACCGAGGTCGCCGGGCGAGGAGGACGCTGCAACACTAACGACGCCGCCACCATGGAGGAAGAGGTGGCGCCGATGGATCCGCCGGCAGGAGGCCGCCAAGGCTGCCGCCGCAAAGGCCGGCGAGGGGTCGGACGACGACCGACGACCCCGAGGCCGCAGGAGCGCCAAAGCTCGCCGACCGCCGATCCTCCGCCACGGTGCAGCGCCAGTTCAAGAGCCCGATCTGGCGCCTATTCAAGGCCGGCGATGGTATCTTCATCAAGCTCCCCTGGGCGTCGAGCTCCAGGGCGCCGGTCGAAGGAGAGACCTTCGACGGAGAGCTGCTCGCCTCCACTGGGCTGACGCTGTTTGGCGCCCCAAGCAGCAGCAGCGGCGAGTCTGAGGAGGAGCAGCTGCTGAAGAAGTTGCTGTCGCTCTACCGCGCCCGACAAGCCAAGTTGGAGTCCCGGGAGGCACTTGTCGCGAGGGCGGGAGCAGATATGGAGAAGCGCGCAGAAGAGCTCCGGGGCGCCAATCAAGAAGCTCTCCGGAATATAGCAGAAGAGCGGGAGCAACTCTCCGAAGAGCGCACAACCTTCATCCTTGAGAAGGCTGAGGTCGAGGAGCAGTAAAGGCTTGCCGGCGAGAAGCTATCTGCGCAAGAAGGCGAGCTGGCGCAGCGGAAGATCAACCTTGACAGCTATGAGGAAGAGCTTGCAGCTGAGCAATCACTTGGCGGAGCGCCCAGAAGCAAAGGACGCTGCCGCAGCTGCCTAGGCCGCCAAGAAGGAGTTGGAGACAAAAGTGACGCAATCGGAGGCCACCTGCAGAAGAGCGGCGAGAGCTTGCCGCTGAAGCACGAAAGCGCGAGAAGGACGCCTACACTCTTGGCGAGTTGCAGGGCCGTCTCGCGGAGAGGATCAAAGAGCTCGATGCCGCCAAGGACTCCAAGGCGGATCTTGAGCTGAAGCTGACCACCCTGATGGAGAAGCTGGATGGCGCCAAGGAGCGGGAGGTGGCCTTGTTGGAGACGATCAAGACCAACGAGGAGCTGCTGACGAGTGCCACGACCACCCAGAACACCTTCAGAGAGAACGTGATGCACTGGACGGAGGGTCTTGTGGATACTGCAGCCGCCATTGGCAAGGAGCTGATGGAGCTGGGGATGGTGGATCTTGGGTACTCTACCGACGAGCGCCTCCAACCCAGCGCCAAGCTCAGCCTGTTCCTCAAGGGCGTGGTGACGGCTCTCCAGTGGCTCCGGGAAGAGATCCCGGAGCAGCTGGCCGAGGAATCGCGCCAGATCTGCGCAGGAGCCCTCCAGAAGGTGTTGATGAAGGTGGTCTTCCGCAATCCAGGCCTCAACCTCGCCGGAGTCCTCAAGTCCTTGCCGCCGGATGCCGATGTGGAGGCACTCAAGGCCCTTGTCGCACCCATTGTGGACAAGGTGGGCAAGATCAAGAGGGTTGATGGCGACCGCGTAGACTAGGCCGCCAAATTTATCTTTCCCTTGTCGCTGCTGATCATGTTTAGGAGAACAATTTATTAGATCTGCGACAAGTTATTTTGTAATATACTCTATCTTAGGCATCGATTGCAATGTTATTTCCTTTACTTGATTCCTTCCTTTGTATGGTTGTGCCCTACGCTTTTAGGGAACTTGTCGGTGCGGGCACCTTTGCCGCGAGCGCTGAGTGCGGAACATCAGCAGCCTGCTGGCGGCGCCGCTTCCGACAAGTAACCTTGTCGCACCTAGTTGCAGCTCACTTAAGTTGTTGAGCGGACTCGAAACAAAATAAGGGCGCGACTAGCTACGAGTTGGTTCCTCCGCGCACAGGTTTTCCATACAAAGTATTATCGTTCGAGGAACATAACTTAAAATTTTAAAAACTGATTGCTCAAACTTTGGCAACTTAGCTTTTCTGTCGTTTGCTTCCCGGTAAGGCGAAACTTCCTCGAGCGACGCTTGGCGGCCCACACCATTATCTTCTCCTTCCCCCCTGGTTAACTTGTGTGCGAGGGAACCTTCCTTTCTTTGAGAAGAAAGAAGAGAAAATAAGGTTATGGAGCCTTGTGGCTCGTTATTGCTTACCGGGTGTGGATGCTGCACAAAATGTTAGATAACACATGCAAAAAGGATTATGAAAGCATGTATTTGACAAGTTGTGCGCAACACATGAGCTTTATCGATGCATGTGGTCTGCGCTCGCTTTGTACAAAGGATTACATGCAACATCGGCAAGACTTGTACAAAGGTGGTTGCCGAACAGGTTCCGCAACGCGCCTCTATGGGTAAAACTTACGAAGATGCTCAATGTTCCGGAGTTGCTCACCGAATGCCATCTTCGGTCCCAAAGCGGACAGCGCCAGTGCCTAGTGACTCGTTTCACCCGATAAGGGCCTTCCCACTTCAAGCGTCAACTTGTTGGAATTCTTGGCGGACTGAACGCTACCAAGAACAAGGTCGCCTTCCTCGAAACTTCTGGCACTAACTTTGCGGCTGTGGTAGCGACGCAAAGCTTGCTGGTAACGAGTAGCTCGTACAGCGGCCTGAAGATGGTCCTCCTCGAGGAGCAGCGCGTCATCTTGTCGCAGCTGCTCTTGCTCAAGCTCATCATAAGCGAGTACTCGAGGTGACCCGTATACGAGTTCCGTGGGGAGAACTGCCTCTGCTCCATAGACTAGAGCGAAAGGTGTCTGGCCAGTGGCTCGATTTGGCGTCGTCCTGATCGACCAAAGAACCACCGGCAGCTCCTCAATCCAGTTTCTTCCGCACTTGTGCAGCCTGTCGAAAGTTCTGGTCTTGAGTCCTCGCAGCACTTCAAAGATTTGCCCTCTCTACTTGACCGCTGCTTCTCGGATGAGCAATGTAAAAAAGCAGACCTTGGCGCTAAGATCTTGGACGATTGCATGAAGGTGCGACTCGTGAATTGTGTGCCGTTGTCGGTGATGATCCTGTTAGGAATCCCAAAGCGGCAAACAATTGACCAAGAACTTGATCGCTTGTTGCTGTCACCTTCCTCATCGCTTCCACTTCCGCCACTTTGTGAACTTGTCGATTGCGACGCATAAGTACTCAAAGCCCCGACAGCTTCGGGGAAAGGGGCCGAGGATGTCGAGCCCCTGCATCGAAAATGGCCAGGATAAAGGGATCGTCCGGAGAGCTTGAGCTGGCTGGTGTATCTACTTGGAATAGAACCGCACGCTTCACACTTGGTTACTTGTGCGATTGCATCACGGAGGGCTGTCGGCCGAAGAAACCTTGCCGAAAGCCTTGCCGCAAGTGCTCTCGCGCCAATGTGGTGACCACATATGCCTCCATGTATCTCTCGCCAACAGCTTCATCCATCTTCCCGCAAATACACTTCAATTTCACACCGTTGAGTCTTCTTACATGCAGTGTGTTGTCAACAAACTGGTACATACTTGATCGCGGGCTACTCTTTCCGCTTCTTCTTGCTCTTCGGAAGTTCTCTGTCTCAAGGAAACGGACAATCTGTTGCCCATGCCGGAGCTTGTGGCTCGACAACAAGGACTAAAGGCACATCTGCTGCTGCGGAACATCCGCTTCTCGGCAAGAACCTGCGGCTCACCGAGCTTGATGTTTCCGGCAAGCTTGCCGAGCAAAACTTGTCGGGGCGTCTGCTTCAACGAAACAAACCACAGGGCTTGTCGAGCAGATCGCTCCTCAAGACTCTTGGTGTTGATCCTGGGACCTCGGGCGGCGGCTTCGTAGCTCTGCGGAAAATAGTCGCCAAATCAACTTCCTCTTCTTGTTCTGTCCAGCTTGATGGCGTTACGCTTGGTTGAGTCAGCTTGAGCACAAAAATTCCTGGTTCCACAGTAACTTGAGGCGGCGCACTTTGACAGCCATTAGCAATATCATTCGAGCTCTTGGAACATGTTCCATTTGCAGGCCTTCAAAGTGTTCTTCTAGCTTTCTCACTTCATCGACGAGGCTTCCATCAACGGACTCGATAATATTTGTTCACTTGGCGGACGACAACTGCGAGTCACCCCGACAATGAGCTTCTTGATCCCAAGGTCCATTGCTATTCGAGTCCGCAAGCAATCCTTCATACTCTGCAGATTGTTTGTTGCTTGCTCCTTGGGAAAGTGCATCCGGACTATGTACTTGAGGTGCTCTCCGGTGGGTGCGATAAGCAACCGCCGGCACCGCGCCTTGCAGCGAGAAGGCACCATCAAAGTACATCAGCCACTCTTTACTTGCTTCCTTGACGGGATGCTCGCTCGCATTTCTTCATCTTGCGTGGCGTCCATTCTGCTATAAACTCGCCAATGCTCGCTTTGGATAGTTGAAGTGCTTTCAAACTTGAGGCCAAAGTTTGACAGTTCCAAAGGCCCACTCGACAATCCCGCCTGCTGCTTCGGGTTTTGCAATATCCTCTTCAGCGAAAGCGAGTGACGACTGTGATCTCATGTGCTTGGAATTAATGGCGCAGCTTTCTCGAGGCCATGAGGAGGCCGAAAAGCAGTTTCTGCACACCAGAGTACCTTGACCTAGCCCCCTGTAGAAGGGAACTTACAAAGTACACTGGGCGCTGCACCATCCTTTTCTGCATCTTCCCGCAATCCTGTGCAGATCCGTCCTTGTTGGGACCAGAGCTTGACGGTGAAGCCCCCTGCTTGTCGCTGGATGTAACTGCCATGGTTACCGGCTCATCGTCCGCCTCCCTCTCCGCTACTAACGCAGCACTAACCACTTGATTGGTTGCCGCTATATATAGCAGCAACTTCTCTTGTGGCCTAGGTGCGACAAGTATTGGAGTGGAGGACAGTACCTCTTTAAATCCTGCAGCGCAGCCTCCGCTTCGAGTCCATTTCATTGGACCTGCCTTTTTCAAAATCTTGAAAATGGCGGTAGGCGCCAGCAGAACCTAGAGATAAACTCCGCCGAGAGCAGCCACGCAACCGCAAGTCTTCATACATCCTTGACGCTTTGGTGCTTCAATCTGCTCAATGGCCTTGATCTTGTCGGGATTGGCTTCAATTCCCGAGACGAAGAACCCGAGAAGCTTGCGGAAGGGACTCCAAACAAGCACTTCTCGGGGTTGAGCTTGAGGTTGATCTTGCGCAGATTTGCAAAGGTCTCATCTAAATCTTGAACCAGAGTTGCTTTGTCCTTGCTCTTGACCACTATGTCATCCATGTAGGCTTCTACATTTCTGTGCATTTGCGGCTCAAAAGCGTCATGGACTACTCTTGCAAACGTTGAACCAGCATTCTTTAGCCCAAAAGGCATCCGTATAAAACAGTATGTGCCACATGGGGTGATGAATGCGGTTTTCTTCATCCTCTTACGCCATGAAAATCTGATGATATCTGAGTATGCATCAAGAAATGAAAGCAAATCACATCCAGCCGTGGAGTCAACAATCTGGTCGATGCGTGGCAAGGGAAATGGGTCTTTGGGACAAGCTTTATTAACATCTGTGAAGTCAATACAAAGTCTCCATTTCCCATTTGCCTTGCGAACAACTACAGGATTGGCCAACCACGTGGGATGGAGCACTCCTCTGACAAGGCCTGCTGCTTCCAACTTCTTGATCTCTTCTGCAATGAATTCTTGGCGCTCCACCGCACGCTTCGACTTTTTGCTTGACGGGCGCGCGATGAGGACGGACAGCTAAGTGGTGCTCAATTACTTTCCTGGGAACACCGGGGATGTCAGACGGTTGCCATGCAAACACATCGACATTCGCCCGCAGGAAAGCAACGAGCGCGCCTTCCTATTTAGGGTCGAGAGTGGCACTGATGGTGAAGGTACCACCAGTGCCATCCTCCTTGGCGGGCACCTTCTTGGTCTTCGGTGGAGCCACCATCGTCTTCTTGCACTTGCCGGTGGAGCTCGATGGTGCGTCCTCGACGGTAGCGCAGCACTCCGAAGAGGTGCGCTTGCCGGAGTGGGCATCAGAGCTCTTGCCGGACTTGGTCTTCTTCTTCCCCCCGGGAGCTTCAGCGGCAAGTGATTTGCTATCTGTCGCAGCTGCTGCTTCCCGGTAAATCTTGTCGGCGCAAATAAGAGCATCTTTCTTGTCGCCATGAACAGAAATGACACTTATCGGGCCTGGCATCTTAAGCAAGTTGTATGCATAATGAGAGGCTGCCATGAACTAGGCGAGTCTTTGGATGGCCAAGTATCCCATTATAAGGCAATGGAAAATCAACAACGTCGAGCGTGACCCTCTCGATCCCGAAGTTTAGCTCGCTGCCAAATGTTACCGGCAGCGTGATCTTCCCCTTGACTTGCTCCTTCTGGATTGATTCCTTGGACGGGCGATCTCTTGAGCTTCGCTGTCGAGGATTTGAAGCTTACGGAGCACTGCGGAGGAGATCAGGTTTAAGCCGCCCCGCCATCAACTAGCATCTTGGTGACCTTGAGGTTGCGGATAGTTGGTGAGACCAACATCGGCAAGCATCCGACCGCGATTATGCGATCGTGGTGGTCCTCAATATCAAAGATGATAGGCGTCTTGGACCACTTCGAGGCTTGCGTGACTCTACGGATGGTTCTGCTGCATTAACTTCCGCATCCACCGCTTGAGTTGGCGGTGTGAAGTATGCAGAGAAGCACCGCCGTCAACGCAGAGGACCTCTGTTGCTTTCTGAAACTCCTGCTCGTCAGTTTCATCGTCTTCATCTTTGTCGCGGCCGCGGGGAGGTCTGTCTCCTTGCCGCTGCTTGGCCTTGCCGCGGCGTCCTCCCCGGCCGGGTCGCTTCTTGCTAGCTCCCCCAGCACCTTCCTGGGCCTTCTCCTTGTCACGCCGCTCGTACTCAGCTTTCTGCTGTTCAACAAGCTGCTCGACCTTCTTGCAGCTCTGGAGGTCATGGCCCTTGGTGCGGTGAATCTTGCAGTACTGTTTGTTGGAGCTGTCCTGCTTGTCGGCGGCCGCCACAGCTTGGCGGTCGGTGTCAGCGGCAACCTCCTTGCCGGAGCCACCAACCTTGGCCTTCTTGGCGCCACCTCCGTTGCCGGACTGCTCGACAACTAGTACCTCTTTGCTTTTCTTCTTTCTGTTGTTCCGCCGCCGGCTCTTCTATGCCCGGGCGGTCTCCTCACTATCAGATCCTGCTTCCGCATTCTCTCCTGGGAGTCTTCTCCCTTCCTTAGCACGTGCACACTTGTCGGCCAAGGCATACAGCTCACTAACATCCTTGACTTTGCACATCGCCATCTCCTCCCTCATCATGCGGTTCCGCACGTTCTGATGAAACGCGCTGATCACCGCGGCAGGGTGGACATCTGGGATGTTGTAGTGCACACGGCTGAATCTCTGGATGAACTTGCGAGCACTCTCCTTCCTTCGGGCGGCGGTGAAGGTCACTCTCTTAGCCATGAGGTTTGTGGCCGCCTGTGAAGGCGCCGACAAACTGATGGCATAGATCTGCCCAAGAGGATATGGAGCTGTCCGGCAAGTGCATGAGCCAAGATCGACATTGGGCTTGAGTACCAGCGGAAGTAGTTGGCGAGGATCTTGTCGCCTCGTCCCCGCAGCTTGCACCGCAATGGTGTAGATGCCGAGGAACTCCGACGGATGCGTCCTGCCATCATACTTCTACGCACGTCGGCTTGAAAATTTTCTTGTCAGACCATTTGGACTCGCCGCAGCTCACGAGTGAACGCAGGGCAACCTACCGCGTCTGCAAGTCACCGGTTCCCTGGCGCATGCATCGTCGACGGAGGGTCCAGCGCTGGTCGGATTGATGCGCGCTTCTCTCGATGCTCGATCGCGAGTTCGGCGTCTTCTTGTTGCCGTTCTTGAAGAACTTGGCGCTGATCACGGCGAGCTCGTGGATCCGATGAAGCGGTGGAGTCGCTGTCGAGGTGGATCCTACGAGTCGGCGATCTTGGCCTTCTGGATGGAGAGTGCATGGTGGTTGCACCCCCATAGGTTTCGTCGCCACCGGCTCGTGCCTTGTCGTCTCGCCGCGGCAAGGACGCCGTTGGTTGCCGTGGAGTATCGCCGTTGGCAAAGCCGATGAGACTCTGGATGGTGGCCCTCCATTCGTCGACCTTGTCTGCCGTTGGAGGGTAATCCAGGAGCAGTTGTGTGACGCCCTCGATTCAATCGTACACTAATCATGCACGCAAATGTGTACGATCAAGATCAAGGACTCACGGGAAGATATCACAACACAACTCTACAAATAAAATAAGTCATACAAGCATCATAATACAAGCCAGGGGCCTCGAGGGCTCGAATACAAGTGCTCGATCATAGACGAGTCAGCGGAAGCAACAATATCTGAGTACGTACATAAGTTAAACAAGGTGCCATAAGATGGCTAGCACAAAGCGGGATCTGGATCGAAGAGGACAGGCCTCCCGCACGGATCCTCCTAGGTCACTCCTGGTCGCCGCGTCGGGGCTGCACGTAGTAGTAGGCGCCTCGAGTAGTAGTCGTCATAGACGGTGGCGTCTGGATCCTGGCTCCATCGTCGATTGCAGCAATCGAGTATAGGTAGGGAAAGGGGAAACAATGCAACCGTGAGTACTCATCCAAAGTACTGCAAGCAAGGAGCTACACTACATATGCATGGATATATGTGTAAGGGCCATATCGATGGACTGAATCGCAGAATGCCGAATAAGAGGGGATGGCTAGTCTTAACGAAGACTACGCTTCGTCACCGGTCTTGCATGCATGTAAGAGGACAACGGAAGTCCTCCAAGTAACATCATATAGCAATAATCCTACCCGCAATCCCGCTCATATCCCTGAGCGAGAGCGACCACGGTTATATCGGCACTTGGAAGGGTGTGTTTTATCAAGTATCCGGTTCTAGTTGTCATAAGCTCAAGGTACAACTCCAAGTCGTCCTGTTATCAAAGATCACGGCTATCCGAATAGATTAACTTCCCTGCAGGGTGCACCATCTTACCCAAAGACGCTTGATCCCATTTGGCGGACACACTTTCCGGGGTCATGCCCGACGCGTAAGATCAACACGTCGCAGCCCCACCTAGGCACAACAGAGGCCAGCACGCGGTCTAAACCTAAGCGCGCAGTGCAGGCCCATCGCCTCGAAACACACACTGCGTTCGAGGGCGGCGAAGCGACCTAGCCTAACAGCGTTCTAGTCCAATCCGGCGCGCGCCGCCTCGTCGACGACGTCTGAAGTGCTTGGTGATACCACGACGCGGGATACCCATAACTACTCCCGTAGATGGTTAGTGCGTATAAGCTCGTAGCCAACCCAGATCAAATACCAAGACCTCGTTAAGCGTGTTAAGTAACCGCGAACGCCCGAACAGGCCAGCCCACCTCTCTCCTAAGCGGTCTCAACTCTGCCTGCCGCTCCGCCACAAAGATCCACTCGCGGGTGCTCCATCACCGACCCGACTTTAGTCTCGCATGTATCATGTATAAGTATATAGTATATACCGTGATCAACTCCCGAGTGATCACGGCCCGATAATATAGCATGGCGAGCATGACAAGAAAGTAGGGCCACAGCTGAAAGAACTAGCATCCTATACTAAGCATATAGGATTGCGTAAGGTAACAATGAAGTTACAAGGACAGGCTATGCAGAAGATAGGAGTATCCAAAAACAGAATATGCTATGCTACTCTAATGCAAGCAGTGTAGATAAGAGTAGGCGATATCCGGTGATCAAGGGGGGCTTGCTGGTTGCTCGGGCAAGAGAGAGGGTCGTCGATCTTTGTCGAACCGCCACCGCAGCGGCGTCGGTCTCGTAGTCTACCAAGAGAAGAGGGGAAGAAACAATGAATACACGGTAATGAGATGCATAACGATGCATGACATGCCAAGCGATGCTAGGTGTGCCCTAACGTGGTAAGAGGGGTACTGGTTTAGGGGAAGGCATCAGGAGGTTATCCGGTTCCCGACGTCTGTCGAACAGATGAACCGGAGAGGAAAGTTTGCGAGTTCGATAGGTTAGAGACGTGTGGTGGACGAACGGATCGCGATCCGAATTCGCCTCGTTGTTACGAGCAACTTTCATGTTGAAATTATTTTAATCCGGATTACGGATTAAAAGATATGATTTATAAAAGATTTTATTAATTTACGGAATTTTAATTAATTATTTAATTAATTTCGAATTGCATTTATGACATCAAGATGATGTCATCTTGGACGTTATCGACCAGCAGGGTTGACTAAGTCAACCACGACAGTGGGTCCCATGTCATTCACTAATGGCTAATTAACCTAATCGATTAATTAACCTTACTTAATTAAGTTAATTAATGATTAGTGTTAATTAATTGAGAATTAATTAGTTTAATTAATTACCCAATTAATTTAACTAATGATTAGGGTTAATTAATCCGAATTAATTAGATTAATTAATTACTCAATTAATTAATTAATTAATTATTTAGTTAATTAGTTTAATTCATTTTTATTTCATTTTTTATTACATTTTTAATTAAAACGTCTTTTGTTTTAATTGAAAGTGGGGCCCCCGTCGATATTCCTATCGGGCATGCGGGTGGTGGTGCAGGCGTTGTTCGATTCGGGCACCCAACCAGCACAGTCGAGGCGGCGCGATCGAGGCGGATCGAGGCGGGCTGGGCCGAAGCGGCCGAGGCCACAGCACCTTGGCCGTGTGAGCGGCGCCATGAGGTGAGGCGACAGGCGGGGTTGGCGGAGTTGGCCGGGGCAGCATGAGGGAAGATCGATGGGCTCGGGGGGGCGAGGGCGCCAACGAGGGATGGGAGCGGGGCTCGGGAGGCGCTAGGGCGCCAAGGATGGTTGAACGCTGGGCGCCGGAGAGTGGGCCGAGGCCACGGGCCGGATCCCAGGGGGGAGGAAGGAGAGGATCGGGGGGGTGGCGCGTCGGTCTGCTGAGTCTGGGGCCCGATCCGCGACGGGCCGGTCGGGGCCACGGCGACGAAGCGGAGGGAGCCGGGAGCCGGGGGTCGGTCACAAGGCGGCCGGGCGGGCGCCGACGGGGAGGGGGAAGAGAGGGGAACGGTGCTCACCGAGCGCCTGCAGGTCTAGGCGGCGGCTCGGTGGAGGCGGGGAAGGCCGTCGGGAGGGGGTCGGTGAGGCGTTCGGCTGACAGGCGGCGAGGCCGGACCGACTGGCGGCGGTCGCTGGCTCGGGGCGCCCGAGGCGGCGGGAGGAGGAGGGGGGTTCAGGGCGGCGGGGGCGGGGAGTGGCGCCACGAGGGGGAAACGGGGGTCCGTCGGGGTGGATCTCCGACGAGCGGGGGAACAGGGGGGTCGGCTCGGTCGGTGTTCTGCCTCGATCCAGATCGGTCGGAGCGAGGGGGCGAGGGGGCGCGAGGAGGAGGTAGGCGGCTAGGGTTAGCCAGGGTGGGGTGGAGTTATCGGCGGGGCTGGGCTGGGCGGTGGGCCGCCCGGGGGAAGGGATGGGCCAAGGGAGGGGGGGGTGGTGGGGGCCAGGTTATCCCTCCACTGTTTTCCTTTTTCCTTTCTCTTTTTATTCTTTTCCTTTTTTTGTTTTTTATTTTATTTAAAATGCTCTGACATTTGTAAATAATATTGCACCCCACCAATATTAGGTTAGGTATTTTAGAAAACCCCGGAACATTTTAGAACTTATTTTCGGAACCTTTTATCGTTTGCTTCATTTTTGATTTTTGTTTTAGGACGGTTCCGAATTAACGAGAGGTTAATTTACCGAACCGGAATGATTACTGTTGCATAACCATCCAGGCGTTACAAGTTGAGCCCGCGCCAAAGCTTCCGCTTGAGTGGTGGGCGGCAATGGCGAACGGTGCGAGGAGAGGGATATGCTCGGACTTCTAAATACATTAGAAGGAGCAGTATCCCGTCCAGCGACCGCGTCCTCGCCGCATCACCACTTGCTGGCGCGCGAGCTGCTTTTGAGCGCCTCGATCCACCAGCCGATCTTGGCTCAACGAACGCATGGCGCCATGAGCACCATGACGCTGTCGGTCCCGCCTCCCCGAGATGGACGCGCGATCCGGACGCCGAGGTCTGCGCCGCTTGTCCTTGGACTTGGCAGCGTCGTGGCTCCTCGATGACGCCAGCTTCCCCTTGCCGTCTTCCCCACCACTCGCCGGCCCGGTGGTGGTGGGTTTGACGCGACGGCTCTGCTGCCGCCAAAGCCTTCTTCTTCGTGGCATGTTGATGAAGATGATGAAGATGTTGCTCGTGTGAACGCCGGATCAGGTTCACACAGCCTCGACGCTTCTACCGGCGCGCCAAAGATGTCGGGAAGTTGATTGTGACCCACTAACACCTATGGGACCTGGCGGACCGAGTCCCTTTGGGTTCGTGGGGGCGGAGATTGCACGAAGAGCAGATCGAGGCGATGCACACGAGCAGTTTACCCAGCTTCGGAGCTCTCCGGAGAGATAATACCCTACTACTGCTTGTCGATTATCTTGTGTTCTTGCTAGGGAGCAATGAGAGCTACAAACCTAGCTTGAGTGTCTCTAGCCTCGAATGAGTCGAACCAGCCGAACCCCTTCTACGTTGCACATGGGCCTCCTTTTATAGGCTCAAGGGGTCACCACAGGTGGCAACGTAAACAAGGGCAAAATGGGAAAAATGAGTTGCGGTTGGTACAGCTACTTTGTACAGTGTACTCTACCTAACTCTGACGGCAAGGGACAAAAGCATTAAATGCCCGTCCTGTTGCCTAAACAAAGGTAACAGGACCGTCAAAAAGCGCCACCGCTTGCCACGATGGTAGGCTCGTCGGCCCGCTTATCGCTGCTCCCGGCTGGCTGCACAGCTCTTGACACGCCGCATGGGATGGCCCCATGGCGACACGTTAGTGAATGAGCTGGAGCGAGATGAAGAGAGGTTGCTCGCCATGCGCAAGCGCTTTGTCGCTAAGCTAAATCCTTGTCGCTCGGGAGCTTGTCGCCATCGAACCTTCCCGCAAGCTCCTCTTGCCGGGTCTTGTCTTCGCGTGCACGAGGGCCTTCCGCAAGCTCCTCTTGCCGGGCCTCGCTTTCCTTGGTTAAATACTTTGTTCTTGAATGGCTCTAAAGGAACCACGGAGAATCTTGGCGGTCACTAGGCAAGCCTTGCCGCGGGGTGCTGCGACTGCTCGTGCACGAGTTCGGGATACTAGGGTATTGGATGATGATATTCGGACACTGGAATGGTTTCAGAATGGTTCGGGTATATTTGGGAGTATCGAGGGGTTACCGGAACTCCCCTGGGAATTGTTGGGCCTACATGGGCCATAGGGGAGAGGGGAGGCAACCCACAAGGGGTGGCCACGCCCCCCTCCCATGGGGAGTCCGAATTGGACTAGGGGAGGGGGGGGGGCGCCCCCCTTTCCTTCTCCTCTTCCCTCTCCTTCCCCCTTTTCCCCCTCCGTAAGAAGGAAAAGAGGGGGGCAAATCCTACTAGGAGTGGAGTCCTAGTAGGACTCCCCCCTTGGCGTCCCCCCTCCCGGCCAGCAGCCTCCTCCTCTCCTCCTTTATGTACGGGGGCAAGGGGGCACCCCAAAGCACAACGGTTATTCTCTTAGCCGTGTGCGGTGCCCCCTCCAAAGTTTACTCCTCCGGTCATAGCGCCTTAGTGCTTAGGCGAAGCCCTGCGCAGATCACATCACCATCACCATCACCACACCGTTGTGCTGACGAAACTCTCCCTCGCCCCTTTGTTGGATCAAGAGTTCGAGGGACGTCATCGAGCTGAACGTGTGTAGAACTCGAAGGTGTCGTACGTTTGGTACTAGATCGGTTGGATCATGAAGACGTTCGACTACTTCAACCGCGTTAACCTAACGCTTCCGCTTTCGGCCTACAAGGGTATGTGGACACACTCTCCCCCTCTCATTGCTATGAACTCCTAGATAGGTCTTGCGTGAGCGTAGGAATTTTTTTGAAATTGCATGCTATGTTACCCAACAGTGGCATCCGAGCCAGGTCTATGCGTAGATGATATGCACGAGTAGAGCACAAAGAGTTGTGGGCGATAATAGTCATACTGCTTACCACCAACGTCCTATTTTGATTCGGAGGCATTGTTGGATGAAGCGGCAGATACGTCTCAGTCATATCTATAATTTTTGATTGTTCCATGCCAATAGTATACAACTTTCATATACTTTTGGCAACTTTTTATACTATTTTTGGGACTAACATACTGATCCAGTGCCCAGTGCCAGGTCCTGTTTGTTGCATATTTTTTTGTTTCACAGAAAATCCATATCAAACGGAGTCCAAATGGGATAAAAACTGATGGAGATTATTTTTGGAATATATGTGAATTTTTGGAAGAAGAATCAACGCGAGACGATGCCCGAGGGGGCCACGAGGCAGGGGCGTGCCCCAGGGGGTCAGGCGCGCCCTGGGCCCTCATGGCCACCCCATAAGGCGTTTGGTGCCCTTCTTTCACCGCAAGAAATCCAATATCCGGATAAAAATTGTGTCCAAATTTCAGCCCAATCGGAGTTACGGATCTCCAGAAATTTAAGAAACGGTGAAAGGGCAGAATCGGGGAGCGAAGAAACAGAGACAGACAGAGAGACAGATCCAATCTCGGAGGGGCTCTCGCCCCTCCGCCGCCATGGAGGCATGGACCAGAGGGGAAACCCTTCTCCCATCTAGGGGGAAGGTCAAGGAAGAATAATAAGGAGGGGGGGCCTCTTCCCCTCTCTTCCGGTGGCGCCGGAACGCCGTCGGGGCCATCATCGTCATTGCAATCTACACCAACACCTCCGTCATCTTCACCAACATCTTCATCACCTTCCCTCATCTATCTACAGCGGTCCACTCTCCTGCAACCTGTTGTAGCCTCTACTTGAACATGGTGCTTTATGCTTCATATTATTATCCAATGATGCGTTGCCATCCTATGATGTCTGAGTAGATTTTCGTTGTCCTATCGGTAATTGGTGAATTGCTATGATTGGTTTAATTTTCTTGTGGTTATGTTGTTGTCCTTTGGTGCCCATCATATGAGCGCGCGCGTGGATCACACCATAGGGTTAGTTGTATGTTGATAGGACTATGTATTGGAGGGCAAGAGTGACAGAAGCTTCAACCTAGCATAGAAATTGATGCATACAGGATTGAAGGGGGACCAATATATCTTAATGCTATAGTTGGGTTTTACCTTAATGAATGTTAGTAGTTGTGGATGCTTGCTAATATTTCCAATCATAAGTGCATAGAATTCCAAGTTAGGGATGACATGCTAGCAGTGGCCTCTCCCACATAAAACTTGCTATCGGTCTAGTAAAGTAGTCAATTGCTTAGGGACAATTTCACCACTCCTACCACCACTTTTCCACACTCGCTATACTAACTTTATTGTTTCTTTATCTAAACAGCCCCTACTTTTTATTTATGCGCTCTTTATTATCTTGCAAACCTATCCCAAAACACCTACATAGTATTTCTAGTTTCATACTTGTTCTAGGTAAAGCGAACGTTAAGCGTGCGTAGAGTTGTATCGGTGGTCGATCGAACTTGAGGGAATATTTGTTCTACCTTTAGCTCCTCATTGGGTTCGACACTCTTACTTATCGAAAGAGGCTACATTGATCCCCTATACTTGTGGGTTATCAAGGCCCTTTTCTGGCGCCGTTGCCGGGGAGTTATAGCGTGGGGTGAATATTCTCGTGTGTGCTTGTTTGCTTTATCACTAAGTAATTTTATTTGCTGTTCTAAGTTGTTCTCTATCTTTAGTTATGGATATGGAACACAAAATACCAAAAAAATTAGGTTTACTTGCTACTCATGGAGATGGGGAACCTCCTAAAACCCTCGATGCTCATTATGTGAAAGATATTATGTACTACTTTGATAATCCTGAGAAAACCCCATTCAATTATGTTATGGGAGACACGTTGGATCAACTTGAATACGTTAGGGATTATCGCTTGACTAAAATAGGGAAACTATTATGGGATCAAATTTATATGTTGTATTGGTATGCTAGGCAACTATGCTTGAGATATGATTATACTTGTTGGTCTAGGATGAAGGCTCCACACCTTCACTTTTCATGCAAATTTAATGATAATGAAACCTTAGCTTCTTATGCTAATGGTATATATGATTACTATGATGTGGAACAAATAGAAGAATTCGTTGCTTTTATGGGTGCTTATGAAATTGAATCTTTGTTTTAAGAGTATGAAGATTTTGATGATTCAGTTTATAGACCTGAAAATTTAGCTATCCTTAAATATTGCTATGAGAATTATGAATTCAATTCCGATATTGATGATTTTATTGAGAGAGTCTCCGCTGTCCAAGAAGAGAATAATATTTTGCAGGAGTCTATGGAAGAAGAAATTGATGAAATTGTGGGCTCACTGGATGAAAAAGATGACGAGGAGAGCGAAGAACAAAAGGAGGAAGAGCGGATTAGCTACCCGTGCCCACCTTCTAATGAGAGTAACTCTTCAACTCATACATTGTTTAATTTCTTTGTGCTTACCAAAGGATGACTGCTATGATGATTGTTATGATCGCGTTGATTCTTTTGAAATATCCCTTTTTGATGATGCTTGCTATGCTTGTGGCCAAGAAGCCAATATGAATTATGCTTATGGAGATGAACTTGCTATAGTTCCTTATGTTAAACATGAAATTGTTGCTATTGCACCCACACATGATAGTCCTATTATCTTTTTGAATTCTCCCGACTACACTATATCGGAGAAGTTTGCCCTTATTAAAGATTATATTGATAGGTTGCTTTTTACCGTTGCACATGATGATTTTGATAGATATAATATGCATGTGCTTGCTGCTCCTACTTGCAATTATTATGAGAGAGGAACTACATCTCCGCCTCTCCATGTTTCCAATATGATAAAATTGCAAGAAACTGTTTATACTATGCATTGGCCTTTACTATGTGTGCATGAATTGTTCTTTTATGACATGCAATGATGCGGACTAGGTCCGTGATCTGAGGATTATCCTCATTGCTGCACAGAAGAATTATGTCCTTGATGCACCACTAGGCGACGAACCTATTGCAAGAGCAGATGCATACGTTCTGAATGTTTTGCAAGCTCGGTATGATGACTACTTGATTGTTTAGTGCACCATGCTTTACGGCTTAGAACCGGGACTTCAAAAATGTTTTGAAACTCCATGGAGCATATGAGATGTTCCAAGAGTTGAAATTGGTATTTCAGACTCATGCCCGTATCGAGAGGTATGAGACCTCTGACAAGTACTTTGCCTACAAGATGGAGGAGAATAGCTCAGCCAAGGAGCACGCATCTCGTAATGTCCGGTACTACAATCGCTTGAATCAAGTGGGAGTTAGTCTTCCAGATAAGATAGTGATAGACAGAATTCTCTAGTCACTATCACGAAGCTACTAGAACTTTGTGATGAACTATAATTTGCAAGGGATGATGAAAATGATTCCCGAGCTCTTTGCATTGCAGAAATCAGCGAAGGTAGAAATCAAGAAAGAACATCAAGTGTTGATTGTTAACAAGACCACTAGTTTCAAGAAAAAGGGCAAAGGGAAAGAAAGGGAACTTCAAGAAGAATGGCAAGCAAGTTGCCACTCCCGAGAAGAAGCCCAAAGCTAGACCCAAGCCTGAGACTGAGTGCTTCTACTACAAAGACACTGGTCATTGGAAGCGGAACTACTCCAAATACTTGGCGGATAAGAAGGATGGGAAAGTGAACAAAGGTATATTTGATATACATGATATTAATGTGTACTTTACTAGTGTTCATAGTAGCCCCTGGGTATTTGATATCGGTTCAGTTGCTAAGATTAGTAACTCGAAACATGAAATTACAAAATGAACAGAGACTAGTTGAGGGTGAGGTAACAATGTACATTGGAAATGATTCCAAGGTTGATAAGATCAACATCCCATACTCCCGCTACCTTCGGGATTAGTGTTGAACCTAAATAAATGTTATTTGGTGTCCGCGTTGAGCATGAATATGATTGGATCATATTTATTGCAATACGGTTATTCATTTAAGTCAGAGAATAATTGTTATTCTGTTTACATGAATAAAACCTTCTATGGTCTACACCCAATGTAAATGGTTTATTGAATCTCGATCATAGTAATACACATATTCATAATATTGAAGCCAAAAGATGCAAAGTTGATAATGATAGTGCAACATACTTGTGGCACTGCCGTTTAGGTCATATTGTTGTAAAGCGCATGAAGAAACTCCATGCAGATGGGCTTTTGGAATCACTTCATTATGAATCATTTGATACTTGCGAACCATGCCTCATGGGAAGATGACTAAAACTCTATTCTCCGGAACAATGGAGCGAACCATTGACTTATTGGAAATAATACACACCAATGTATGCGGTCCAATGAGTGTTGAGGCTCGCGGCGGGTATCGTTATTTTCTGACCTTCATAGATGGTTTGAGCAGATATGGGTATATCTACTTAATGAAACATAAGTCTGAAACATTTGAAAAGTTCAAAGAATTTCAGAGTGAAGTGGAGAATCATCGTAACAAGAAAATAAAGTTTCTATGATCTGATCGTGGAGGCAAATATTTGAGTTACGAGTTTGGTCTTCATTTAAAACAATGTGGAATAGTTTCACAACTCACGCCACCTGGAACACCACAACGTAATGGTGTGTCCGAACGTCGTAACCGTACTTTATTAGATATGGTGCGATCTATGATGTCTCTTACCGATTTACCACTATTGTTTTGGGGTTATGCATTACAGACAGCTGCATTCATGATAAATAGGGCACCGTCTAAATCCGTTGAGACGACACCGTATGAACTGTGGTTTGGCAAGAAACCTAAGCTGTCATTTCTTAAAGTTTGGGGTTGTGATGCTTATGTGAAAAAGCTTCAGCCTGATAAGCTCAAACCCAAATTGGAGAAGTGCGTCTTCATAGGATACCCAAAAAGAAACTGTTGGGTACACCTTGTATCACAGATCCGAAGGCAAGATATTTGTTGCGAAGGGATCCTTTCTAGAGAAGGAGTTTCTCTCGAAATAAGTGAGTAGGAGGAAAGTAGAACTTGATGAGGTAATTGTACCTTCTCTCGAATTGGATAGTAGCTCAACACAGAAAACCGTTCCCGTGATGCCTACACCAACTAGAGAGGAAGCTAATGGTAATGATCATGAAACTTCAGATCAAGTTACTACCAAACCTCGTAGGTAAACCAAAGCACGATCCGCACTAGAGTGGTACGGTAATCCTGTTCTGGAAGTCATGTTACTAGACCATGACGAACCTACAAACTACGAGGAAGCGATGATGAGCCTAAATACTGATGAATGGCTCGAGGCCATGAAATCTGAGATATGATCCATGTGTGAGAACAAAGTGTGGACTTTGGTGGACTTGCCCGATGATCGGCAAGCCATAGAGAATAAATGGATCTTCAAGAGGAAGACGGACGCTGATAGTAGTGTTACTATCTACAAAGCTAGACTTGTTGAAAAATATTTTTGACAAGTTCAAGGTGTTGACTACAATGAGATTTTCTCACTCGTAGCGATGATTAAGTCTGTCCGAATCATGTTAGCAATTGCCACATTTTATGAAATCTGGCAAATGGATGTCAAAACTGCATTCCTTAATGGATTTCTTAAAGAAGAGTTGTATATGATGCAACCAGAAGGTTATGTCGATCCTAAAGGTGCTAACAAAGTGTGAAAACTCCAGCGATCCATCTATGGACTGGTGCAAGCGTCTTGGAGTTGGAATATACGCTTTGATAAGGTGATCAAAGATATGGTTTTATCTGAGACTTGTGGTGAAGCTCGTATTTACAAGAAAGTGAGTGGGAGCACTACAGCCTTTCTGATAAGTATATGTGAATGACATATTGTTGATCGGAAATGATGTAGAATTTTTTGGAAAGCATAAAGGAGTGTTTGAATGGAGTTTTTCAAAGAAAGACCTCGGTGAAGTTGCTTACATACTAGGCATCAAGATCTATAGAGATAGATCAAGACGCTTGATAAGACTTTCGATGAGTACATACCTTGATAAGATTTTGAAGGAGTTCAATATGGATCAGTCAAAGAAGGAGTTCTTGCCTGAGTTGTAAGGTATGAAGTTGAGTAAGACTCAAAACCCGACCACGACAGAAGATAGAGAGAGAATGGAAGTCATTCCCTATGCCTCAACCATAGGTTCTATAAAGAATGCTATGCTGTGTACCAGATCTATTGTGTACCTTGCCATGAGTTTGCCAAGGGGGTACGATAGTGATCCAGGAGTGGATCACTGGACAACGGTCAAAGTTATCCTTAGTTACCCAAGAGGACTAAGGAAATATTTCTCGATTATGGAGGTGATAAAGAGTCTGTCATAAAGAATTACATCAACGCAAGCTTTTACACCAATCCGGATGAGTCTGAGTCTCAATCTGGATACATATTGAAAGTGGGAGCAAATAGCTAGATTATCTCCATGCAGAGCATTGTAGACATAGAAAATTTGCAAAATACATACGGCTCTGAATGTGGCAGACCCGTTGACTAAACTTCTCTCACAAGCAAAACATGATCACACCTTAGTACTCTTTGGGTGTTAATCACATAGCGATGTGAACTAGATTATTGACTCTAGTAAACCCTTTGGGTGCTAGTCACATGGCGATGTGAACTAATCACATAAAGATGTGAATTATTAGTGTTAAATCACATGGCGATGTGAACTAGATTATTGACTCTAGTGCAAGTGGGAGACTGAAGGAAATATGCGCTAGAGGCAATAATAAAGTTGTTATTTATATTTCCTTATATCATGATAACTGTTTATTATTCATGCTAGAATTGTATTAACCGGAAACTTGATACATGTGTGAATACATAGACAAAATAGAGTGTCCCTAGTATGCCTCTACTTGACTAGCTCGTTAATCAAAGATGGTTAAGTTTCCTGACCATAGACATGTGTTGTCATTTGATGAACGGGATCACATCATTAGGAGAATGATGTGATGGACAAGACCCATCCGTTATCTTAGCATAATGATTGTTAAGTTTCATTGCTATTGCTTTCTTCATGACTTATACATATTCCTTTGACTATGAGATTATGCAACTCCTGAATACCGGAGGAACACCTTGTGTGCTATCAAACGTCACAACGTAACTGGGTGATTATAAAGATGATCTACAGGTGTCTTCGAAGGTGTTTGTTGGGTTGGCATAGATCAAGATTAGGATTTGTCACTCCGAGTATCGGAGAGGTATCTCTGGGCCCTCCCGGTAATGCACATCACGATAAGCCTTGCAAGCAATGTGACTAATGAGTTAGTTACGGGATGATGCATTACGAAACAAGTAAAGAGACTTGTCGGTAACGAGATTGAACTAGGTATGAAGATACCGACGATCGAATCTCGGGCAAGTAACATACCGATGACAGAGGGAATAACGTATGTTGTTATTGCGGTTTGACCGATAAAGATCTTCATAGAATATGTAGGAACCAATATGAGCATCCAGGTTCCGCTATTGGTTATTGACCGGAGATGTGTCTCGGTCATGTCTACATAGTTCTCGAACCCGTAGGGTCCGCATGCTTAACGTTTGATGACGATTTGTATTATGAGTTATGTGTTTTGGTGACCGAAGATTGTTCGGAGTCCCGGATGAGATCATAGACATGTCAAGGAGTCTCGAAATGGTCGAGAGGTAAATATTGATATATTGGACGATGATATTCGGATACCGGAATGGTTTCAGAATGGTTCAGGTATATTTCCAAGTACCGAGGGGTTACCGGAACCCCTCGGGGAATTGTTGGGCCTACATGGGCAATAGGGATGAGGGGAGGCATCCCACAAGGGGTGGCCGCGCTCCCCTCCCATGGGGAGTCCGAATTGGACTAGGGGAGGGGGCGCCCCCCTTTCCTTCTCATCTTCCTCTCCTTCCCCTTTTCCCCTCCGTAAGAAAGAAAAGAGGGGGGGCGAATCCTACTAGGAGTGGAGTCCTAGTAGGACTCCCCCTTGGCGCGCCCCCTCCTGGCCGACCGACTCCTCTCCTCCTCCTTTATATACAGGGGCAAGGGGGCACCCCAGAGCACAACAGTTATTCTCTTAGCCGTGTGCGGTGCCCCCTCCACAGTTTACTCCTCCGGTCATAGCGTCGTAGTGCTTAGGCGAAGCCCTGCACGGATCACATCACCATCACCATCACCACGCCATTCTGCTGACGAAACTCTCCCTCGACCCTCTGCTGGATCAAGAGTTCGAGGGACATCATCGAGCTGAACATGTGCAGAACTCGGAGGTGCCGTACGTTCGGTACTAGATCAATTGGATCGTGAAGACGTTTGACTACATCAACCGCATTAACCTAACGCTTCTGCTTTCGGTCTACGAGGGTACATGGACATACTCTCCCCGTCTCGTTGCTATGCATCTCCTAGATAGATCTTGCATGAGCGTAGGAAACTTTTTGAAATTGCATGTTACGTTACCCAACACGAACGTGAATCATATAGTAGATATGATCAATATAGAGATGTTCACCATTGAAAACTACTCCATCTCACGTGATGATCGGACATGGTTTAGTTGATATGGATCACGTGATCATTTAGATGACTAGAGGGGTGTCTATCTAAGTGGGAGTTCTTAAGTAATATGATTAATTAAACTTTAATTTATCATGAACTTAGTCCTGATAGTTTTTGCATATCTATGTTGTTGTAGATCAATGGCCCGTGCTACCATTCCCTTGAATTTTAATTCGTTCCTAAAGAAAGCTAAGTTGAAAGATGATGGTAGCAACTACATGGACTAGGTCCGTAACTTGAGGATTATCCTCATTACTGCACAGAAGAATTACGTCCTTGAAGCACCTCTAGGTGTAAGGCCTGCTGCAGGAGCAACTCCGGATGTTATGAACATCTGGCAAACTAAAGCTGATGACTACTCGATAGTTCGGTGTGCCATGCTTTACGGCTTAGAATCGAGACTTCAAAGACGTTTTGAACGTCATGGAGCATATGAGATGTTCCAGGAGTTGAAGTTAATATTTCAAGCAAATGCCCGAGTTGAGAGATATAAAGTCTCCAACAAGTTCTGTAGCTGCAAAATGGAGGAGAATAGTTCTGTTAGTGAACGCATACTCAGAATGTCTGGGTACCATAACCACTTGATTCAGCTGGAAGTTAATCTTCCCGATGATAGTGTCATTGACATAGTTCTTCAATCACTGCCACCAAGCTATAAAGGCTTCATGATGAACTATAATATGCAAGGGATGGAAAAGACAATTCCCGAGCTCTTCGCAATGCTAAAGGCTGCGGAGGTAGAAATCAAGAAGGAGCATCAAGTGTTGATGGTTAACAAGACTACTAGTTTCAAGAAAAAAGGCAAAGGGAAGAAGGGGAACTTCAAGAATAATAGCAAGCAAGTTGCTGCTCCCGAGAAGAAGCCCAAGTTTGGACCTAAGCCTGAAACTGAGTGCTTCTACTGCAAAGGGACTGGTCACTGGAAGCGGAACTGCCCCAAGTATTTGGCAGATAAAAAGGATGGCAAAGTGTATGGTATATTTGATATACATGTTATTGATGTGTACCTTACTAATGCTCGTAGTATCGCCCGGGTATTTGATACTGGTTCTCTTGCTCATATTTGCAACTCGAAACAGGGGCTACGGATTAAACGAAGATTGGCTAAGGACGATGTGACGATGCGCGTCGGAAATGGTTCCAAGGTCGATGCGATCGCCGTCGACACGCTACCTCTACATCTACCTTCAGTATTAGTTTTAGACCTGAATAATTGTTATTTGGCACCAGCATTGAGCATGAACATTATATCCGGATCTTGTTTGATGCGAGACGGTTATTCATTTAAATTAGAGCATAATGGTAGTTCTATTTATATGAGTAATATCTTTTATGGTCATGCACCCTTGATGAGTGGTCTATTTTTGTTGAATCTCGATCATAGTGATACACATATTCATAATATTGAAGCCAAAAGATGCAAAGTTAATAATGATAGTGCAACTTATTTGTGGCACTGCCGTTAGGTCATATTGGTGTAAAGTGCATGAAGAAACTCCATGCAGATGGGCTTATGGAATCACTTGATTCTTGCGAACCATGCCTCATGGGCAAGATGACTTAGACTCCGTTCTTCGGAACAATGGAGCGAGCCACTGACTTATTGGAAATAATACATACTGATGTATGCGGTCCTATGAATGTTGAGGCTCGCAGCGCGTATCGTCATTTTCTGACCTTCACAGATGATTTGAGAAGATATGGTATATCTACTTAAGGAAACATAAGTCTGAAACATTTGAAAAGTACAAAGAATTTCAACGTGAAGTGGAAAATCATCGTAACAAGAAAATAAAGTTTCTACGATCTGATCGCGGAGGCGAATATTTGAGTTACGTGTTTGTTCTTCATTTAAAACAATGTGGAATAGTTTCACAACTTACGCCACGTGGAACACCACAGCGTAATGGTGTGTCCGAACGTCGTAACCGTACTTTATTAGATATGGTGTGATCTATGATGTCTCTTGCCAATTTACCACTATCGTTTTGGGGTTATGCTTTAGAGACGGCTGCATTCACGTTAAATAGGGCACCATCTAAATCTGTTGAGATGACACCATATGAACTGTGGTTTGGCAAGAAACCTAAGCTATCGTTTCCTAAAGTTTGGGGTTGCGATGCTTATGTGAAAAAGCTTCAGCCTGATAAGCTCGAACCCAAATCGGAGAATTGCATCTTCATAGAATACCCAAAGGAAACTGTTGGGTACACCTTCTATCACAGATCTGAAGGCAAGATATTCATTGCTAAGAATGGATCCTTCTACAGAAGGAGTTTCTCTTGAAAGAAGTGAGTGGGAGGAAAGTAGAACTTGATGAGGTAATTGTACCTTCTCTCGAATTCGAAAGGTTCATCAAAGAAATCAGTTCCAGTGATGTCTACATCAATTAGTGAGGAAGCTAATGATGATGATCATGAAACTTCAGATCAAGTTACTACCGAACCTCGTAGGTCAACCACAGTACGGTCCGCACCAGAGTGGTACGGTAATCCTTTTCTGGAAGTCATGTTACTAGACCATGACGAACCTACGAACTATGAGGAAGCGATGATGAGCCCAAACTCCACGGAATGGCTTGAGGCCATGAAATCTGAGATGGAATCCATGTATGAGAACAAAGTGTGGACTTTGGTTGACTTGTCCGATGATCGGCGAGCCATAGAAAATAAATGGATCTTCAAGAAGAAGTATGTCACTGATGGTAATTTTACTGTATACAAAGCTCAACATGTTGCGAAAGGCTTTCGACAAGTTCAAGGAATTGACTACAATGAGACCTTTTCACCCGTAGCAATGCTTAAGTCTGTCCGAATCATGTTAGCAATTGCCGCATTTTATGATAATGAAATTTGGCAAATGGATGTCAAAACTGCATTCCTTAATGGATTTCTTAAAGAAGAGTTGTATATGATGCAACCAGAAGGTTTTGTCGATCCTAACGGTGCTAAAAAAGTGTGCAAGCTCCAGCGATCCATTTATGGAATGGTGCAAGCATCTCGGAGTTGGAATATACGCTTTGATAGTGTGATCAAAGTGTATGGTTTTATACAGACTTTTGGAGAAGTCTGTATTTACAGGAAAGTGAGTGGGAGCTCTTTAGCATTTCTAATATTATATGTGGATGACATATTGTTGATTGGAAATGATATAAAATTTCTGGATAGCATAAAAGGATACTTGAATAAGAATTTTTCAATGAAAGACCTCGGTGAAGCTGCTTATATATTGGGCATCAAGATCTATAGAAATAGATCGAGACGCTTAATTGGACTTTCACAAAGCTCATACCTTAATAAAGTTTTGAAGAAGTTCAAAATGGATCAGTCAAAGAAAGGGTTCTAGCCTGTGTTACAAGGTGTGAAGTTGAGTTAGACTCAATGCCCGACCACTGCAGAAGATAGAGAGAAAATGAAAGTCATTCCATATGCCTTAGCCATAGGTTCTATCATGTATGAAATGCTATGTACCAGACCTGATGTGTGCCTAGATATAAGTTTAGAAGGGAGGTACCAAAGTAATCCAGGAGTGGATCACTAGACAGCGGTCAAGAACATCCTAAAATACCTGAAAAGGACTAAGGATATGTTTCTCGTTTATGGAGGTGACAAACAGCTTGTCATAAATGGTTACGTCGATGCAAGCTTTGACACTGATCCGATCACTCTAAGTCGCAAACCAGATACGTATTTATATTGAATGGTGGAGCTATAAGTTGGTGCATTTCCAAGCAGAGCGTCGTGGCGGGATCTATGTGTCAAGCGGAGTACATAGCTGCTTCGGAAGCAACAAATGAAGGAGTCTGGATGAAGGAGTTCATATCCGATCTAGGTGTAATACCTAGTGCACCGGGTCCAATGAAGATCTTTTGTGACAATACTGGAGCAATTGCCTTAGCGAAGGAATCCAGATTTCACAAGAGAACCAAACACATCAAGAGACGCTTCAACTCCATCCGCGATCAAGTCAAGGTGGGAGACATAGAGATTTGCAAAATACATACGGATCTGAATGTTGGAGACGCGTTGACTAAGCCTCTTCCACGAGCAAAACATGATCAACACCAAGACTCCATGGGTGTTAGAATCATTACAATGTAATCTAGATTATTGACTCTAGTGCAAGTGGGAGACTGAAGGAAATATGCCCTAGAGGCAATAATAAAGTTTTTATTTATATTTCCTTATATCATGATAAATGTTTATTATTCATACTAAAATTGTATTAATCGAAAACTTCATACATGTGTGAATACATAGACAAAACAAAATGTCCCTAGTATGCCTCTACTAGACTAGCTCATTAATCAAAGATGGTTAAGTTTCCTGACCATAGACATGTGTTGTCATTTGATGAACAGGACTACATCATTAAGAGAATGATGTGATGGACAAGACCCATCCGTTAGCTTAGCATAATGATCGTTAAGTTTTATTGCTATTGCTTTCTTAATGACTTATACACATTCCTTTGACTATGAGCAACTCCTGAATACCGGAGAACACCTTGTGTGCTATCAAACATCACAACGTAACTGGGTAATTATAAAGATGCTCTATAGGTGTCTCTGAAGGTGTTTGTTAGGTTGGCATAG
Source organism: Aegilops longissima (assembly GCA_021605205.1). Taxonomy (NCBI): domain Eukaryota; kingdom Viridiplantae; phylum Streptophyta; class Magnoliopsida; order Poales; family Poaceae; genus Aegilops; species Aegilops longissima. The sequence goes on along the minus strand of CM038680.1, from coordinate 264,316,202 downwards.
ATCAAGATTAGGATTTGTCACTCCGAGTATCGGAGAGGTATCTCTGGGCCCTCTCGGTAATGCACATCATGATAAGCCTTGCAAGCAATGTGACTAATGAGTTAGTTGCGGGTTGATGCATTAAGGAACGAGTAAAGAGACTTGCCGGTAATGAGATTGAACTAGGTATGAAGATACCAATGATCGAATCTCGGGCAATTAAAATACCGATGACAAAGGGAATAACGTATGTTGTTATTATGGTTTGACCAATAAAGATCTTCGTAGAATATGTAGGAACCAATATGAGCATCCTGGTTCCGCTATTGGTTATTGATCGGAGATGTGTCTCGGTCATGTCTACATAGTTCTCGAACCCGTAGGGTCCGCACGCTTAACGTTCGATGACGATTTGTATTATGAGTTATGTGTTTTGGTGACAGAAGATTGTTCGGAGTCCCGGATGAGATCATGGTCATGATGAGGAGTCTCGAAATGGTCGAGAGGTAAAGATTGATATATTGGACAATGATATTCGGACATCGGAATGGTTTCAGAATGGTTCGGGCATATTTACGAGTACCGAGGGGTTACCGGAACCCCCTGGGGAATTGTTGGGCCTAAATGGGCCATAGGGGAGAGGGGAGGCAGCCCACAAGGGGTGGCCGCGCCCCCCTCCCATGGGGAGTCCGAATTGGAATAGGGGAGGGGGCGCGCCCCCCTTTCCTTCTCCTCTTCCCTCTCCATTCCCCCTTTTCCCCCTCCATGAGAAGGAATAAGAGGGGGGCCGAATCCTACTAGGACTAGGAGTCCTAGTAGGACTCCCCCCCTTAGCGTGCCCCTAGGGCCGGCCTCCTCCCTCTCCCTCCTTTATATACATGGGCAGGGCACCCCTTGGAGACACACCAATTGTTCCAAGCCATGTGCGGCGTCTCTCTCCACGGTTTACTCCTCTGGTCATATTCACGTAGTGCTTAGGCGAAGCGAAGGGCAGATCACATCACCATCACCGTCACCATGCCGTCGTGCTGACGAAACTCTCCCTCGACCATCTGCTAGATCAAGAGTTCGAGGGACGTCATCGAGCTAAACGTGTGCAGAACTCGAAGGTGTCGTACATTCGGTACTTGATAGGTTGGATCGCGAAGACGTTCGACTACATCAACCGCGTTAATCTAATGCTTCCGCTTTCGGTCTACGAGGGTACATGGACACACTCTCCCCCTCTCATTGTTATGCATCTCCTAGATAGATCTTGCGTGGTCGTAGGAATTTTTTTTGAAATTGCATGCTACGTTCCCCAACACTGTATCCCACGAAAGCGGTTCGCGGGAGGGACATTTCAGCGTGCGCTCTCCCCACATCCCCTCCCGTAGCCCCATGATGTCTACGATTTCGGCCATTTTCACCAGCGGGATCGCGCTGCTGGGCCACACTACGCCTGGGTCCAATCGCCGGCGCCCTGGATCCGCCGAGCTAAGCCGAGCCGCCCCATATCGACCACCGCCGAGTCGTCGCCCGCCCCTGATTCGCTGAGTCGCCCCCGATGAGCCCCTTTTCTGCCACTTGTAGCTCGACCGCAGGTGAAATTTCATTGATGCGAGCTTGGATGAGGTTTTTTGTAGATGGATTTGAGCCCTTGCGAGCAATTTTCGCTCAAGGATTCATCCTCGTCCGACCACTCGGACGTGGAATCGATGTTGGAGCGTTATCAGCAGCAGATGGTGGTGGCGGTCCTAACTGTGAAGGAGGTCGAGGATCGAAACCGCAAGAGATGTCGAGGATCGACCGTCGGCCGTCTTTGCATCCCTCGCAATCGCCATCTCGGGAACATGATGTTGATGCAAGACTACTTCGTGGACAATCCTACCTATCCGCCGCACCTCTTTTGAAGAAGGTATCGAATGCGTCGATCCCTCTACGTAAAAATTGTGCAAGATTGCGAGGCCAATTCTCGGTTTTTTACTCAAAGGAGAAATGCAGCGGGCTTGTTGGGTTTTAGCACATATCAAAAAATCTCCGCAGCTATGTGGGTGATTGCATATGGCATTCCGACTAACTATGTGATACGTCTCCAACGTATCTATAATTTTTGATTGCTCCATGCCATTATATATTCTGTTTTAGATGTTTAATGGGCTTATTTATACACTTTTATATTATTTTTGGGACTAACCTATTAACCCAAGGCCCAGTGCAAATTGTTGTTTTTTTGCCGATTTCAGTGTTTCGCAGAAAAGGAATATCAAACGGAGTCCAAACGGAATGAATCCTTCGGGAGCGTGATTTTTGGAACAAAGGTGATCCAGAGGACTTGGAGTGGACGTCAAGAAATAAACGAGGAGGCCACGAGGCAGGGGCGCGCCCTCCACCCTCGTGGGCCCCTTGTGGCTCCACCGACCTACTTCTTCCTCCTATATATACCTACGTACCCTGAAACCATCCAGGAGCACCACGAAACCCTATTTCCACTGCTGCAACCTTATGTACCCGTGAGATCCCATCTTGGGGCCTTTTCTGGCGCTCTGCCGGAGTGGCCATTGATCACGGAGGGCTTCTACATCAACACCATAGCCTCTCTGATGATGTGTGAGTAGTTTACCACAGACCTTTGGGTCCATAGTTATTAGCTAGATGGCTTCTTCTCTCTCTTTGGATCTCAATACAAAGTTATCCTCGATCATCTTGGAGATCTATTTTTTCTAACTCTTTTTGCGGTGTGTTTGTCGAGATCCGATGAATTGTGGGTTTATGATCAAGATTATCTATGAACAATATTTGAATCTTCTCTGAATTCTTTTATGTATGATTGGTTATCTTTGCAAGTATCTTCGAATTATCACTTTGGTTTGCCTACTAGATTGATCTTTCTTGCAATGGTAGAAGTGCTTAGCTTTGGGTTCAATCATGCGGTGCTCGATCCCAGTGACAGTAGGGGAAACGACATGTATTGTATTTTTGCCATCGAGGAGAAAAAGATGGGGTTTATATCATATTGCTTGAGTTTATCTCTCTACATCATGTTATCTTGCCTAATGCGTTACTCTGTTCTTATGAACTTAATACTCTAGATGCATGCTGGATAGCGGTCGATGTGTGGAGTAATAGTAGTAGATGCAGGCAGGAGTCGGTCTACTTGTTGCAGACGTGATGCCTATATACATGATCATGCCTAGATATTCTCATAATTATGCACTTTTCTATCAATTGCTCGACAGTAATTTGTTCACCCACCGTAATACTTATGCTATCTTGAGAGAAGCCACTAGTGAAACCTATGGCCCCCGGGTCTATCTTCCATCATATTAATTTCCCGCCAACGTGCCATTTATGTTGCCGTTTATTTTGCCATCTTTAATTTCAATCTTTATCATAAAAATACCAAAAATATTATCTTATCATCTCTATCAGATCTCACTTTTGCAAGTGGCCGTGAAGGGATGGACAACCCCTTTATCGCGTTGGTTGAAAGGTTCTTATTTGTTTGTGTAGGTACGAGGGACTTGCGTGTGGCCTCCTACTAGATTGATACCTAGGTTCTCAAAAACTGAGGGAAATACTTACGCTACTTTGCTGCATCACCCTTTCCTCTTCAAGGGAAAACCAACGCATGCTCAAGAGGTAGCAAGAAGGGTTTCTGGCGCCGTTGCCGGGGAGTCTACGCACAAGTCAAGACATACCAAGTACCCATCACAAACTCTTATCCCTCGCATTACATTATTTGCCATTTGCCTCTCGTTTTCCTCTCCCCCACTTCACCTTTGCCGTTTTATTTGCCCCTCTTCCGTTCATCTTTTTCGTTTGCTTGTGTTCCCATGTGCCTTCTATGTGCTTGCATCTTCACTTGCTAAACATCTATTGATATGGAATCTCATCGCCTTGCTAATATTTTTAAGAGATCCAATTATGATGAACCAATTTCTAGTGATTTGAGTGCACTAGATTATCTTTATGAGGTTTTGCTTGAAATTCATGAATCTGAAAATTGTGATGAAGAAATTTATGAATAGATTCATGATAGCTCCTTGAATAAAAATCATGATTGCAATAATTTTTCTATAAATTCTATTACTGTCAATTGTGCTAATAATATGCAAAACCCTAAGCTTGGGGATGCTAGTTTTTCTATGACTACTACTTGTTGCAATGATCATGATTTGGGTGATTCTTCTTATGATCTTGAAAATTTATTTAAGCCTCGTGATGAATATGAGATTGATAATAGTGTTTGCAATAATATTGAAAGTGGGTTTGGAGAGGTCACGACTTTAGTTAATGATAATCCCACTATTTTGGAAGAGTGTCAACTTTGCATGCATGTGGATCGTGTTGAAAATATTTTATTTGATAGCTATTTTGTTGAATTTGCTTATGATCCCACATGTAATTATTATGAGAGAGGAAAATATGATTGTAAAAAATTTCATGTTACTAAATTACCTCTCGTTATGTTGAGATTGCTATTGTTTCTTTCCGCTTCCTTGCATATGCTAGTTTTTGCTTGTATTGATTTGTTTGCTTATAAAATGCCTATTCATAGGAAGTATGTTAGACTTAGATGTGTTTGTCACGTGTTATATGATGCTCTCTTTGTGCTTCAATTCTTGTCTTCGTGTGAGCATCATTCAAATCTCAATGCCTAGCTAGGGGCGTTAAACGATAGCGCTTGTTGGGAGGCAACCAAATTTTATTTTTGTTTCTTGTTTTTAGGTTCTGTTTAGTAATAAATCTTTGATCTAGCCTCTGGTTAGATGTGTGTTCATGTTTTAATTAGTGTTTGTGCCAAGTAGAACCTTTGGGAAGACTTGGGTGAAGTCTTTTTGATCTTGCTGTAAAAAACAGAAACTTTAGCGCTCACGAGATTAGCTACAAATTTTTCTTGGAGAGTGCTATTTAGTTGATCCTTTTTGAAGATGATTAATAGATAAATTCCTCACGTCCAGCAATTTATTTTAGAATTTTTGGAGTTCCATAAGTTTGCGTTAGGTACAGATTATTACAGACTGTTCTGTTTTTGACAGATTCTGTTTTTCGTGTGTTGTTTGCTTATTTTGATGAATCTATGGCTAGTATCGGAGGTTATGAACCATAGAGAAGTTGGAATACGGTAGGGTTAACACCAATATAAATAGATAATGAGTTCATTACAGTACCTTGAAGTGGTGTTTTTTTTTCTTTCGTTAACGGAGCTCACGAGATTTTCTGATAAGTTTTGTGTTGTGAAGCTTTCAAGTTTTGGGTAAAGATTTGATGGATTATGGAACAAGGAGTGGCAAGAGCCTAGGCTTGGGGATGCCCAAGGAACCCCAAGGTAAAATATAAGTACAACCCAAAATCCTAAGCTTGGGGATGCCCCGGAAGGCATCCCCTCTTTTGTCTTCGTCGATCGGTAACTTTACTTGGAGCTATATTTTTATTCACCACATGATATGTGTTTTGCTTGGAGCGTCTTGTATGATTTGAGTCTTTGCCTTTTAGTTCACCACAATCATCATTGTTGTACACACCTTTTGAGAGAGACACACATTATTCGGAATTTATTAGAATACTCTATATGCTTCACTTATATCTTTTGAGCTAAACAATTTTGCTCTAGCGCTTCACTTATATATTTTAGAGCACGACGGTGGTTATATTTTAAAGGAATTATTGATCTCTCATGCTTCACTTATACTATTTTGAGAGTCCTTTAGAACAGCATGGTAATTTGCTTTGGTTATAAAATTAGTCCTAATATGGTAGGCATCCAAGATAAAAACTTTAAAGTGCATTGAATACTAAGAGAAGTTTGATACTTGATAGTTGTTTTGAGATATGGAGATAGTGATATTAAATTTGTGCTAGTTTAGTAGTTGTGAAATTGAGAAATACTTGTGTTGAAGTTTGCAAGTCCCATAGCATGCACGTATGGTAAACATTGTGTGACAAATTTGAAACATGAGGTGTTCTTTGATTGTCATCCTTATGAGTGGCGGTCGGGGACGAGCGATGGTCTTTTCCTACCAATCTATCCCCCTAGGAGCATGCGTGTAGTGCTTGGTTTTCGATGGCTTGTAGATTTTTGCAATAAGTATGTGAGTTCTTTATGACTAATGTTGAGTCCATGGATTATACGCACTCCCAACCTTCCATCATTGCTAGCCTCTTGATGCAGTGCATTGCCCTTTCTCACCTTGAGAGTTGGTGCAAACTTCACGGTGCATCCAAACCCGTGATACAATCGTTCTATCAGACATAAACCTCCTTATATCTTCCTCAAAACAGCCACCATACCTACCTATTATGGCATTTCCATAGCCATTCCGAGATATATTGGTTTGAGAGATCCATGACAGACGTGAGTTGTTAATTAATGGTTAACTTAAGGTGGCAACTTTAATACACATTTGGGTGGATTTCTTGTGGGCACTTGGAGAATCCAGTGTTGTCCTAGGATATCCCGGAGTACCCGTGTGATCATCCTACGGTCCGCCACCCAGGCTCAAAGGGATCATAAGATTATTCATGCTAGAAACTTCCGTATGCAGCCACAAGCTATTATGGGCTCTAGCATAGTTGAGTATGTTGCATGACCTCTTCAAGTGGTGGGCTAGCAGATGTAGAGGGAATGTAGGTGTAACTGTCCACCCAGGGTTAGAGTTAATGTTTCTAAAAGACTGTGTCTCGGTCATCCGTTTCTCAAACACCATGTAGTGCGAGAAATCCAACGGTGGAGATCGAGTCTTGTGGGGAAAAGTGTGCAAACCTCTGTAGAGTGTACAAACTAATCATGGTTAGCCGTGTCCCCGGTTATGGACATCTTGAGTATCTGGTTCTTGGATTATCATATGGATCTCATCACTCTAAATTAATTTTGTTGGGTTGATAATTACTTCTAATTGGGATTGAGTTGGAGGAACCTTCTCAATGATGTTTCAACCACCATGATAGTTAAATAAAATCTATTCCTTTGTGGTAGGGAAAAATTGGCTTTTCGTAAAACAATATAACCATAGAGCCTCCACCAGCCATATATGCATGTAGTGATAGAATTTATCTGTTCATTGCTCTACTGTGTTATATTGTCAGCATATTCCATGTGCTGACCCGTTTTCGGGCTGCAACGTATCATGTTGTAGACTTTTTAGACGAGGAGTAAGGTTCGCTAGGCCGTTGGCGTGCACTCAGCTATGCCGTTGGAGTTGATGGACTCACTTTATCTTCCAAGCCTTCCGCTGTTACCTTATTTAGATGGCCTTAAGCCATATTTACTGTAATAAGTTCTCTTTGGAGACTATCGATGTAATAAGTGTGTGATTGCTACTTTGTTATAAATCCTTCGAGTACTGTGTGTGTCAGCATTACCGATCCAGGGATGACACTGAAGCACAGAGACTTGACCGTCTGAGGTCGGGTCGCTACAATTTAAGATTTTCTTGTTATACTAGCGGATCTCACGAGGTTTCTGTTGAGTTTGTGTGCTAAAGTTTTCAAGTTTTGGGTGAGATCACGATGATGAAGGAATAAGGAGCGACAAGACCCTAAGCTTGGGGATGCCCAAGGCACCCCAAGGTAACATTCAAGGATAACCTAGCATCTAAGCTTGGGGATGCCCAGATGACCTCCCCTCTTTTGTCCACAATCCATCAATATATTATTTTGAGTTATATTTTTATTCATCACATGATATGAGTTTTGCTTGGAGCGTATTGTATTATAGTAGTCTTTGCTTTGTTTGCTTTTTTACTTTGCCACAATCATTTTTTTTCTGCACACACCTTTTGAGAGGGACGCCCATTTATTCACGATTTGTTAGAATATTCTATGTGCTTCACTTATATCTTTTGAGCTAGGCAATTGCTCTAGTGCTCCATTTATATCTTTTAGAGCATGGCGGTGGTTATATTTTAAATAAATAGTGCACTCTCATGCTTCACTTATATCTTTTTAGAGTCTAATAGATAGTAATGGCAATATGCACGTGTTACGAAATTGGTCCTGATATGATAGATATTCAAGAGGGATATAATAAAAACTTTCACGTAGATCACCGAATATGATAAGTTTGATTCCTTGCAATGGTTTTGTAATATTGAGATGGTAATATGTGGGAGGTACTAGTGAATAATTGTGGTTTAGTAAGAATATTGGTGTTAAGGTTTGTGATTCCCGATGCATGCACGTATACTCTCTAGTTATGCTAAGAAGTTGAGCATGATTTATTATTTATTGTCTTCCTTTGCGTGATGGTCGAGGGCGCATGATGGTTAAATCCTACCAACCTCCCCCTAGATGCGTGGTAGTACTTTCCTTCAAGGGATAATAAACTTTCGCAATAAGTATGTGAGTTCTTTATGACTAATGTGAGTCAATGGATTATACGCTCTTACCTTTCCACAATTTGCTGGCCTCTTCGCTACCATGCATTGCCCTTTCTCACCTCGAGAGTCAGTGCAAACTTCATCGGTGCATCCAAACCCCGTGATATGATACGCTCTATCACACATAAGCCTCCTTAGATCGGGCCGCCACGTAGAGCGAGGTTGCCGAGTCACAAAAGAGGTCGGTGTAGTCTACGCCGAAGTCGGATTAGAGGCGCACAATGGTTGATGGGTGGCGGCAACGCAAACCAATCTTAGATCAGAAAACAAATGAATGACGATCAAACAACTAAGGAGACAGAAAAATCCGGATCAATCGATCAGGATAAAAGACTCTCTAGGACAACCGATCAACACAACCGGCGGACAAACCCTAAACATGGGTTGTGCGGCCCCCGGTGGCAATCATGGAGATTAACCGCCCCAGGGGCGGGGCGGGGCGGTAGCTGCGGCGACAGATTTTGGATCGAGGTTAGTCTAATACCATGTAAGAGGAATAGAGGGTAGAGAACTGGCGTAATGCGGTGCGTGTTGTATTTAGCCTCTTCGACTGTTTATATAGAGTACATGATTTGGAGGACAAGAAGCCCCCTCTGAATATAAGGTAGGAGATGATTAAAAATCATAGTCTACCAAATACAAAAGATATGCCTATATACTCTAACCAGTGACACATCTTTGGTTCATTTCAGTGCTTGTAGTCGTCACTACAAACTGTGTGGATCTGTATACTGATGTTATATGTTATTAATAGATCATAAGATTTTTGTGGTACATATCCTCTGTGTACATGTTTTTTTCATTTTATCTTAGTTTAAAGTATTTTTTCAGAAAAGAATCCTAGTCCCAAGAATGAGACTACTTTAATGCAGAGAACATAGACATAAGTTGGTTGCTGCCCTGCGCAGGAGGGAACTATATTTAGGAGGGTGGAGCACATCACATGCACAGACCCGGTAATCCACTAGATAAGAGGACACATTCGGTAGATAATCTTGACCTTGGCACCTTTCAAATAACACGAACAGAATCTAGGTCACTGTTGCTGCGAACCCTAGGTGAGAGGGTGACTGTTTCTTTGATTTGACGCCTGCTTTGTTTCACTTTGCTTTGTCCCATACACTAAGAGCATCTCTAGCAAACCCCTTATCTTGCGGACCCGTATCGCACATCTACAGTTCGCGGAAAATGCGTTTTGTGGGCTCGCACGGGCTGCGGCCGAACAGGCCCCACATAGCGGAATTGTAAAAGAGAATATTTGAATATTCTCTTTTATAGTTCCGCTATGCAGGGTCTATTCGACCGCAGCCCGTGCGAGCCCACAAAACACGTGATTTTTTTCTAAATTTGATAGATTGTCAAAGAAGAACTTCAAGTTCATAGCCCTCTCATCTTTGATGATCATGTTGTAAGAATCACACAACATGTCATGATGTTGTTCAGGGTTTGCTTATCCAAAAAACTAGTAGGACCACGAACAATGGAAAATCTAGATTGCAAAACCCTGAAGGCTCTTTCAATATGTTTTCAGGCAACCTCTTGTACCTTTGCAAATTCAACTTGCTTCCTAGTTTTGGGCTTTTTGATGCTCTTGACAAATGTACACCAAGAAGGTAAATACCATATGCAAGATAGTACCCCTTTGTATACTCATGCCCATTCACCGTGAAGTTGCAAGAAGGAGCATCACCACTAGCAAGTCTAGCAAACAAATGAGGCTGTTGCAACACGTTGATATCATTGAGAGTACCCGGCATACAAAAAAACAATGCCAAAATCCATAAATCCTAGGATGCTACGGCCTCTAGCACAATTGTTGCATCATGAGACTTGCCACAATACTTCCTGGCCTTCAGACAATTTTTCAAGTCCAATGCATGCAATCAATGCTTCCTAGCATGCCGGGCAACCTCGCTTCTCATTTTCTGTCATCAATTTTTTTGTGTCACGAAGATAGATATGACCAAAGACGCGGATGATCACTTTGGCGAACCTACGCACTGACTCAATTGTAGTATCTTCACCAATGGAAGATACTCGCCGACATAGTGCTACCTCTTGAGCATGCGTTGGTTTTCCCTTGAAGAGGAAAGGGTGATGCAGCAAAGTAGCGTAAGTATTTCCCTCAGTTTCTGAGAACCAAGGTATCAATCTAGTAGGAGGCCACACGTAAGTCCCTCGTACCTACACAAACAAATAAGAACCTTGCAACCAACGTGATAAAGGGATTGTCAATCCCTTCACGACCACTTGCAAAAGTGAGATCTGATAGAGATGATAAGATAATATTTTTGGTATTTTTATGATAAAGATTGAAAGTAAAGATTCCAAAATAAATGGCAATAGAAATGGCACGTTGGCGGGAAATTAATATGATGGAAGATAGACCCGGGGGCCATAGGTTTCACTAGTGGCTTCTCTCAAGATAGCATATGTATTACGGTGGGTGAACAAATTACTGTCGAGCAATTGATAGAAAAGTGCATAATTATGAGAATATCTAGGCATGATCATGTATATAGGCATCACGTCCGTAACAAGTAGACCGACTCCTGCCTGCATCTACTACTATTACTCCACACATCGACCACTATCCAGCATGCATCTAGAGTATTAAATTCATAAGAACAGAGTAACGCATTAGGCAAGATGACATGATGTAGAGGGATAAACTCAAGCAATATGATATAAACCCCATCTTTTTATCCTCGATGGCAACAATACAATACGTATCGTTTCCCCTACTGTCACTGGGATTGAGCACCGCATGATTGAACCCAAAGCCAAGCATTTCTTCCATTGCAAGAAAGATCAATATAGTAGGCCAAACTAAACTGATAATTCGAAGAGACTTGCAAAGATAACCAATCATACATAAAAGAATTTAGAGAAGATTCAAATATTGTTCATAGATAATCTTGATCATAAACCCACAATTCATCCGATCTTGACAAACACACCGCAAAAAGAGTTACATCAAATAGATCTCCAAGAAGATCGAGGGGAACTTTGTATTGAGATCCAAAGAGAGAGAAGAAGCCATCTAGCTAATAACTATGGACCCGAAGGTCTGTGGTAAACTACTAACACATCATCGGAGAGGCTATGGTGTTGATGTAGAAGCCCTCTGTGATCGATGCCCCCTCCGGCAGAGCGCCGGAAAAGGCCCCAAGATGGGATCTCACGGGTACAGAAGGTTGCGGCAGTAGAAATAGGGTTTCGTGGTGCTCCTGGATGGTTTCGGGGTACGTAGGTATATATAGGAGGAAGGAGTACGTCGGTGGAGCAACAGGGGGCCCACGAGGGTGGAGGGCGCGCTTGGGGGGTAGGCGCCCCCCTACCTCGTGGCCTCCTCCTTTATTTCTTGACGTAGGGTCCAAGTCTCCTGGATCTTGTTCGTTCCAAAAATCACGTTCCCGAAGGTTTCATTCCGTTTGGACTCCGTTTGATATTCTATGCGAAACTCTGAAATAGGCAAAAAGCAGCCATTCTGGGCTGGGCCTCCGGTTAATAGGTTAGTCCCAAAAATAATATAAAAGTGTATAAATAAGCCCATTAAACATCCAAAATAGAATATATAATAGCATGGAGCAATCAAAAATTATGGATATGTTGGAGACGTATCAAGCATCCCCAAGCTTAATTCCTGCTCGTCCCCGAGTAGATAAGTGATAAAAACAGAATTTTTGATGTGGAATGCTACTTAGTATTCTTCAATGTAATTTTCTTTATTGTGGCATGAATGTTTAGATCCGAAAGATTCAAGATAAAAGTTTAATATTGACATAAAAATAATAGTACTTCAAGCATAATAACTAAGCAATTATGTCTTCTCAAAATAACATAGCCAAAGAAAGCTCATCCCTACAAAATCATATAGTTTGGCCATGCTTCATTTTCGTCACACAAGATGCTCTCATCTTGCACAACCCCGATGACAAGCCAAGCAATTGTTTCATACTTTAGTAATCTCAAACTTTTTTCAACTTTCACGCAATACATGAGCGTGAGCCATGGATATAGCACTATGGGTGGAATAGACTATGATGACGAGGATTGTGTGAAGAAGACAAAAAGGAGAAAGTCTCACATTGACGCGACTAATCAACGGGCTAGGGAGATGCCCATCAATTGATGTCAATGCAAGGAGTAGGGATTGTCATGCAACGGATGCACTAGAGCTATAAATGTATGAAAGCTCAACAAAAGAAACTAAGTAGGTGTGTATCCAACTTGCTTGCTCATGAAGACCTAGGGAATTTGAGGAAGCCCATCGTTGGAATATACAAGCCAAGTTCTATAATGAAAAATTCCCACTAGTATATGAAAGTGACAAAACAAGAGACTCTCTATCATAAAGATCATGGTGCTACTTTGAAGCACAAGTGTGGAAAAAGGATAATAGCATTATCCCTTTTTATTTCTCTTTTTTTTTCTTTTTTTCTCTTTTTTTGGGCCTTCCTTTTTTTATTTGGCCTTTCTCTTTTTTTATTATTTGGGACAATGCTCTATTAATAATGATCATCACACTTCTATTTATTTACAACTCGATACTAGAACAAAGTATGACTCTATATGAATGCCTCTGGCGGTGTACCGGGAAGGGCAATGAGTCAAGAGTGACATGTATGAAATAATATGCATGGTGGCTTTGCCACAAGTACGATGTCAACTACATGATCATGCAAGGCAATATGACAATGATGAAGCGTCTCATAATAAATGAACGGTGGAAAGTTGCATGGCAAACCACGTCTACGAGCATAGGATGGAAATATAAGCATACGTTGAAATAACTCCCAAGGGTTTGATAATAGACATGGCAATAGGTTCTACCTCACCAAGTACTTACCAATACCCACAAGTTAAACACTTCCTAATCATGCAATGTTTGAGGATTGGAACTAATGCATAAAAACTGGGTATGAAAGAAGTATGATCAATGTGTTACTTGCCTTGCTGACGATCCGCAAAACCTAGTGACTCGTAGTAGCACGCTTCGCACTCCGGGAATTCTATCGCAAACAAACAATAGCATACATAAGCACTCAAGCAATAAAGCATGGGTAAAACTCAAATAAGAAGATCTAACCAAAAGTTCAGATGAAGAACTCCGGTTTGCAAAAAGAATCAAATCAAACGGAGCAACAAACTCAAACTACGAATGAAACAAGATCTAATTACTAATCTGGACTAAAGTCAAATTTTGCTGTATAAAAATCTTGTTCAAGTTGGTTAAACAGAAAGAGAACTTCGAGATGAAGATCTAGGCGCTTGAATCGCCTGATTCCGATAAACGAGAGAAAAGATAAACTAAAACGAAAATCAGGGCAGAAATCGCGATAAAAAATAATCGCGGAAAACCCCGAAAAAAGAAAAATCGGCGAAAACGGGCTAACGAGCGAACGTTAAGCTGCTCGCTGACTAACGGCGAAGAACGTTAATAAAAACAAATGTACGGACGAACGTCCGCTATTTAACAGAACCGAGAAAACCGAACAAAACCGATTCTAAAAAAACGAGATTTAGGTTTCCAAAATAAAAACCGATCATTTTAAGAAAAACCGGCGGCTACCCCACGGAATGGGACGGCGGCGGCGGCATACTCCGGCGGCGGCGGGTCGGGGCGGCGGTGTCCGGCGGCTAGCGCGGGCGGCGACGGCTTAGGGTGTGACGCCCGATTCAATCATACACTAATCATGCACGCAAATGTGTACGATCAAGATCATGGACTCACGGGAAGATATCACAACACAACTCTACAATAAAATAAGTCATACAAGCATCATAATACAAGCCGAGGGGCCTCGAGGGCTCGAATACAAGTGCTCGATCATAGACGAGTCAGTGAAGCAACAATATCTGAAAGTACGGACATAAGTTAAACAAGTTTGCCATAAGATGGCTAGCACAAATCGATACAGATCGAAGAGGAGCAGGCCTCCCGCCTGGATCCTCCTAGGTCACTCCTCGGTCGCTGCGGCCGGGCTGCACGTAGTAGTAGGCGCCCGAGTAGTAGTCGCCGAGGCGCATGCGTCGCTCCTGGGCTCCATCGCCGATTGCAGCAATCGAGTAGAGATAGGGAAAAAGGGGGAACAAGGCAACCGTGAGTACTCATCCAAAGTACTGCAAGCAAGGAGCTACACTACATATGCATGGATATATGTGTAAAGGCCATATCGATGGACTGAACTCGAATGCCGAATAAGAGGGGATAGCTAGTCTTAACGAAGACTACGCTCGGACACCGGTCTTGCAACAAACAGAGAGGACAACGGAAGTCCTCCAAGTAACATCATATAGCAATAATCCTACCCGCAATCCCACGCTCATAACCCCGAGCGAGAGCGACCACCGTTGTATCCGCACTTGGAAGGGTGTGTTTTATCAAGTTTCGGTTCTAGTTGTCATAAGCTCAAGGTACAACTCCAAGTCGTCTGTTATCGAAGATCACGGCTATCCGAATAGATTAACTTCCCTGCAGGGGTGCACCATCTTACACATCATGCTTGATCCCATTTGGCCGGACATACTTTCCGGGGTCATGCCCGGCCGCGTAAGATCAACACGTCGCAGCCCCACCTAGGCACAACAGAGAGGCCAACACGCCGGTCTAAACCTAAGCGCGCAGGGGTCTGGGCCCATCGCCTGAAAGCACACCCGCACGTTCGTCTGTGCGCCGAAGCAGACCTAGCCCATCAGCGTTCAGTCCAATCGGCGCGCGCGCCCGTCACCGACGTCTGAAGTGCTTCGGTGATACCACGACGCCGGATACCCATAACTACTCCCCGTAGATGGTTAGTGCGTATAAGCTCAGTAGCCAACCCAGATCAAATACCAAGACCTCGTTAAGCGTGTTAAGTAAACGCGAGCGCGAACAGGCCAGGCCCACCTCTCTCTAGGCGGTCTCAACCTGCCTGTCGCTCCGCCTCAATGATCCACTCGCGGGTGCTCGATCACCGACCCGACTTTAGTATCACAGGTATCATGTATAAGTAATAGTATATACCCGTGATCAACTCCCGAGTGATCACGGCCGATAGTATAGCACGCGAGACGGACAAGAAAGTAGGGCCACAGATGAAAGTACTAGCATCCTATACTAAGCATATAGGATTGCGTAAGGTAACAACAGAGTAACAAGGACAAAGCTATGTAGCAAGATAGGAGTACCAAAACAAGAATATGCTATACTACTCTAATGCAAGCGATAGAGAAGAGTAGGCGATATCCGGTGATCAAGGGGGGCTTGCCTGGTTGCTCGCAAGAGAGAGGGTCGTCCGACACCGTAGTCGAATCGCCACCGCAGTGTCGGTCTCGTAGTCTACCGGAGAGAAGAGGGGAAGAAACAATGAATACAAAGTAAACAGATGCATATCGATGTATGACATGCCAAGAAGCGATGCTAGGCGTGCCCTAACGTGGTATGAGGGGTCTTGGTTAGGGGAAAACATCCGGAAGTTTTCCGGTTCGAGACGTCTGTCGACGACGGATGAACCGAGAGGAAAGTTTGCGAGTTCGATAGGTTAGAGGTGTGTGGTGGATGAACGATCTGCGTATCCGGATTAGTCTCGTCATTCTCGAGCAACTTTCATGTTGAAAATATTTTAATCCGGATTACAGATTAAAAGATATGATTTTAAAAGATTTTATTAATTTACGGAATTTAATTAATTTTTTAATTAATTTCGAAATGCATTTATGACATCAAGATGATGTCATGCTTGACATCAAGAATCAACAGGGTTGATGAGTCAACCCCTGATGTGGGTCCCGCATGTCATCCTCTATTAACTTAATTAGCCTAATCAAAGTTAATTAACCTTAGTTAATTAGGTTAACTATTGATTAGGGTTAATTAAATGTAATTAATTAGATTAATTAATTAATTAATTAATTAATTAATTAATTAGTTAATTAGTTTTAATTCATTATCACTTTATTTTTAATCTGTTTTAATTAAAAACGTTCTTTTTTGGGGGTGGGGCCCATGCCATTGGCCCAGGCCAATCGGGCATCTTGGTATCTGAGGCGATGCCCGTGCCGTTCGGGCACGACCGAGTATCTGGCGTTAGCGCCCCTACCGAGGCCAACGGGGTCGGCGCTAAGCCACGACGGTGGCCGGAGGAGCGCACCAATGCGGGAGGCAGGCGGCAAGCGGCGCCAATGAGGCGCCGGAACGACGGCGGGAAGGTGGCGAGCCGTCTGTGGGGGAAGAGGGCTCGGTCGAGTGCGAGGCCGAAAGGGGCGCCGAGATGCCGTCGGCAGAAGAGGGGGAGAGGCCATCTGGTGGCGGGGCGGTCGGGGCCGGAACCGGGGTTCCGGTCGACGGCGCCGTTCGGGGCCGCGGTGGGGAGAGGGACCCGGGGGGGGTTTCGGTGGTCGGGGGTTTCGTGGCCTCGGACGGCCGGAGCCGGAAGGAGATGGAGCAGGGAAGAGGGCGGGCGTGGCTGCTGGGGGATTCGGGGCAGAACGAGGCGCCGGCCGACGGCGCGATTCGGGAGGAGGAGAGAGGAGAGGGCCTCACGAAGTCGGGACTAAGCGGCGGCTCGGTGGAGGCCGTGGCGACCGTGGGAGGCGGTCGGGGCCTGGCCGGCGCAGGGAGGCGGGGGTCGACCAGCAGCGAGTGCCAGCAGGGGGGCGGAGGGGAGGGCTCAGTGGTGGCGAGGAGGATGAGGGGGGGTTCAGGGGTGGTGGGGCGGCGGGGGGCCCGGCGGGTGGGGGCGGCGGGGTGGCTCGTCGGGGTTCTCCGCCTCCGATCCAATCGGGCGAGGAGAGGGGGGGGGGCGTGGGGAATGGGAGGCGGCTAGGGTTTGCCGGGGGTGGGGGTATGTGGCCGGGCGGCTGGGCGATGGGCCGCCAGTTGGTTGTGCTGGGGCGAGGGCCCATGGGAGGGGGGCATTTGGGCGGGGTTTTTCCTTTTTAATTTTCTTTTCTGTTTTTATTTTATTTAAAATGCCAAAGCATTTTACCAAAATTAGTGCACCCCACCATAATTAGGTTAGCTATTTTAGACAACCCCTGAACATTTTAGAATTTGTTTTTGAAACTTTTTATCGTTTGTTTTAGTTTTGGTTTTTGTTTTAGAACGAGTTCAATCAAAGAGAGGTTTGGCACAAGAATCGAGGTGATCAACATTGCATAACCATCCGGTGTTACAAATCTCCTCCATTACAAGAAATCTCGTCCCGAGATTTAGGAGGCGAAGGAAAGAGTGCGGGTATTCATCTCGAAGACGATCCTCGCGTTCCCGGTGGCCGTCTTGAGTGATTCACCATCGGACTTTGAGGAACTTGATCGCCTTCCGGCGTGTGCGGCGTTCAGCTTGGTCGAGAATGCGGACGGATGCTCTTTATAGGAGAGGTCCTGCTGCAATTCGAGCACTTCATGGTCCACTGCTCGGATTGGGCCCTTGAAGCAGCGTCGGAGTTGGGACACGTGGAACACATCGTGAACCTGAGAAAGGTTCGACGGAAGCTCCAGTTGATAGGCCACTTTTCCACGCCTTTCGGAATAGTGAAAGGGCCAATATAGCGAGGCGCTAACTTGCCCTTGATCCCGAAGCGGTGAGCACCCTTCATTGGTGTAACGCGAAGATAGGCCTTTTCGCCAAAGTTGGTAGACCATGTCCTTGTGATGACGGTCATAATTACTCTTTGACGCGACCGAGCAATCTTGAGATTCTCGCGAATAATGCGGACTTGTTCTTGGCATGTTGGATAATATCCGGACCAAGAGTGGGCGTTCCCGCTTCGACCAGTTCGAGAGGGTTCGCACTTTCGTCCATATAACACTTCAAGGGGCCATCTTGAGACTAGCTTGGTAGCTATTATTATAAGAGAACTCAGCATACGGGAGAGATTCCTCCCATTTCTTGCCGAAGGAAACGACACAAGCTCGGTTGACACGTTCAACTTGCCCTTGGGACTGCGGATGAAACGCAGTACTGAAAGATAAATGAGTACCCATAGCTTCTTGAAAACTTGCCCAGAATCTTGAAGTGAATAAGCTGCCACGGTCCGAACGATAACCAAGTGGAATACCGTGAAGTGAAACAATTCGACATATAGAGCGCTGCAAGTGGCTAGCAAAGATCGTTTCTTTGACCGCCGTAAAATGTGCAACTTTAGAAAGCCGGTCAATGACGACAAGAATAGCATCATTACCTTTCTGCGATTTGGGAAATCCAAAGGACGAAGTCCATTTCAACATGGTCCCATTTCCATTCGGGAATAGAGATAGGTTGCAGAGTTCCAGCAGGCCTTTGATGTTCGCTTTGATACGACGGCAAACGCCACACTCGTAAACATAGCGAGCAATGTCTTGCTTCATATTAGACCACGGAATCTCGGCGAATGTCTTGATACATCTTTGTACTGCCGGGGTGGATACATAGAGGCGTATCATGAGCTTCTTTCATAACCTTCGAGTCATATTCAGATTTTCCTTCTTACGGCACCACTAGGCGGCCTTTGAAGTACAAGGCGCCATCATCAAGAATAGTGAAGGATGAGGATTTCCTTTCCCGATGTCTTGTTTAAGCTTGTAGACTTGAGTCAAATCCTGCATTGTCTTTATGGTGCCCACGAGATCGGGTTCAACAGCCAGGTATAAAGGAACCACAGGGAACAACACGGAGATTCATCTTTTGGAACTCCGGAGGAGGGGAGCGAAAGTGCACGGAGGAACAATATGGAGGTTCAGCTTTCTGAATTCTTCAACAAGTGGGGCTGAACTTGGTGAACACGAAGGTGGTTGCATAAGACTTGCGGCTCAAGGCATCAACCATTACATTAGCCTTGCTCGGCGTATAGGAAATACCCAAATCAAAGTCAATGAGTCTCCATCCATCTCTGTGCGCGGAGGTTCAGGTGCGGCTGAGTAAACAGATACTTCAGACTTTGGTGGTCGGTGAAGATCTACGCAGCGATTACGAGAAGGTAATGTCGCCATTTGCTTTAGTGCATGAATGACGGCAGCAAGTTCGAGGTCATGAACTGGGTAGTTCTCCTCGTGAGGCGAAGCTAGAGGCATAAGCAACTACTGCGCTCTTGCATTAGGACACCGCCTAATCCTTGACGAAGCGTCGCGATAAATGACGAAGTCCTTCTTAGTATCGGAGGAGCTAGCAGGGGCGAAGTCAACTTGTCTTTGAGTGCTGGAAACTTTCACGACATTTATCATCCATTGGAACTTGGCGCCTTATGCAACAGGTTAGTCGAGGCTGGCAATCTTGGAGAAGTTCTCGGCGAATCGGCGGCAATAGTCTGGCGAGACCGAGAAAACTTCGACTTATTAACGTTCTTGGAGGAGTCAATCGAGAATAGCCTGAACTCTTCGGGGTTGGCGGCAATACCATCCTTAGAAATGACATGCCCAAGATAGGTTACTTGGGAAGCCGAATTCACATTTGGAGAACTTGGCATAGAGTTGATGCTCTCGTAGCTTTTCGGCACAAGGCGAAGATGTTCAAGATGTTCTTCTTCATTCTTGGAATAGATCAGGATATCATCCAGATAAACCACGACGAACTTGTCGAGGTAATCCATGAATATATAGTTCATCGGTGAGAGAAGGTGGCTGGAGCATTGGTTAAGCCGAAAGACATGGCGGTGTACTCGTATGAACCATAACGAGTCACAAATGCGGTCTTAGGGATATCCTCCTCACGAACACGGATCTGGTGGTAACCCAACCTCAAGTCGAGTTTCGAGAACAACGACGAACCAGCCAATTGATCATAAAGATCATTGATCCGAGGAAGAGGATACTTATTCGAATGGTAGCTTGATTTATAGGACGGTAGTCTTGGACCAATCGGTTTGTCCCATCCTTCTTCTTGACAAAGAGAGAGGTGCTCCCCAGGAGAGCAACTTGGGCGAATGAAGCCGCTTTGAAGAGATTTGTCGATTTCCTCCTTTAGCTCAAGGAGTTCATGCGGCGGCATCTTGTAGGGTCGTTTGGCTATAGGAGTGGTGCACGGTTTCAAGTCGATGGCGAATTCGACAGCTCTAGCGGGGAATCCTGGAAGTTCTTCAGAAAGACGTCTTGGAAATCGCATAAGCAGCGTGAATGTTTTCAATTCCCTCGAGGGTGCGGCGTTCAATGCATTCAATGCATAGAGCCTTGCCTCGGCATCTTGAACCGATTTAGCATTGTAGCTTACTATTTCATCGAAGGGTGTAGCAGATGGGCGGTCTTAGTGGCGCAAGCGATTGACGCCAGATGCGCTTTCAACCAATCCATCCCCAAAATGAGGTCGATGTTAGGCGTCTTGAGGATAATGGGGAGGCATAGAATTCCAGCCCTTGATTTCCACAGGGGCGTCGGCGCCAACCATGGAGGTTTGACATTGTCCCAATGGGGTTTTACCACTACCGAAGAGTTCATCTCTTCACACTTAACGTCGTGCTTGTATGCAAAGTCTTGAGACATGAATGAATGCGATGCTCTGAATCGAATAAAATGCAGATCAGTCTTGAATTTACGAGGAGTGTACCCATCACGATGTGAGCTGGTCTTGAGCTTCGTTCGAGATCAACGTGGTTGGCCCGAGCTTGCCCATAAGACTTGCCGGTGTTGTTGCGATTACAGGTGTTTCCACGGCCAGCTCTTTGGAAGGGCGATTGATTACTGGTTCGGTTGCATTCTCTAGCACGGTGCCACTGGCTGTCCGCTTTTGAAGCATAAGCCATTATTGGGAGTGGGAACAGAGCTTGGGGTGGTGGAGCTGGAAGCTTGGCTGCTTAGTTGTAGGCGAGCGAGGTGTAGCATAGTTCGCCTTGAAGCGAGTGCATTCGGCCGGTACATGCTGTTGGGAATCCATATCTTGCGCCTGCGAGGACGGGCCGAAGATGAGCCCGTGTCACGGTTGCGCTGTTAGAGCTCGGTATTCCTGCGCACCAGTTTCGACATTGATAGCTTTGTTCACCAAGGTGGCGAAATCAGCAAAGTCGTGCACTAGAAGTGCGAGCTTGATGTCGACTTGAAGACCGTCCACGGAACTTCTCTGTCTGCGTGCATCGGTTGCAATATCCTCTTGACATAGCGAGACAAGTCCAGAACTCTCCGATAAACTTCAACAGATCTTGTTGCCTTGGGTGAGGTTGCGGAACTCACGCTTCTTCGGTCCATGACCCTTGAGGATGAAGCGGGCACGGAAGGCAGCCTGGAAGTCGGCGGTGATGAGTGTTCAAACTGGCGAAATGCGCGGTGGCTGTCCCACCATTGAGTTGCGGGTCCCTTCAGAAGAAGGAAGCAAAGGTGACATAGTGGCGGGGGCTACATCGGAGACTCCATCTCATAGGTGATGTCACGGAGCCATCATCGACATCCGGTGGCTGAGTTGAGCTGCGGTACCTTTTGAGGTTGAGCGTATGAAATCCTGCGAGTTGTTCCGTTTGGGTCTTTGGTGCATATTAGGCGAGGCTGAGCCATCATGTTCTCCATGAACTGGCGATTCATCTCGAGCTGTTGGATCATACCAGCCATGTACTCGGCGGTGGTGGGAAGTTGGCACCACGACCACGACCTGCTGGCCTAACCATCCTGCTATTATATAACAGGTAGTTCAGCATTTGAGAAATTAAGCAAGAGCAGGAATCATTCATGATGAAACATGCATAATGAAAGCGACATGATGGGAACTACATAGTAGTTGGCATATCTTACAAAAGGAATCATGCATAGAGTTCGATACATAGAGTCGATTACATAGACTACTACATCATAGGCGGCACAGGCTCATGGCGAATACATCAAATACTAACAAGCAAGTCTACATCACCCCCGCAGTGCTGCGGAGGTAGTCTGTAGCTGAAAGCTGGTAGTGCGGCGGATAGTCCTCCACGTCGGTGACACAGGGGCGCGGATACTCGGTGCTGAATCCGGCGTCCGTGGCGAAAAGGGCCAAGTGCGGAGAGTAGCCTCCCACGTCCGCCAACCGACACCACAGGGCATCACGGTCTGGCTGGGTAGATCGCAGAGCGCGGCAGCTCTCGGGATCGGACAAAGGGTGCATCGGCGTCGAGCAGGTAGAGGTCTTGACGGTGATGTACAACTTCGTGGCGAAGAGCTCGGTTAGCTCGATCCAGCCCATCGGCATGCGAACAAAGTTACGATGGTGGAAGGGCTCTCTGGTGACGATGGTGTAGGCAGCGGTGTAGTAACCCTCCTCACCAACATCGACGCGATAGCAATGTGCTCAAGGGGAGGTGTCCAACTCTCGATACTCGCGAAGGCGTGTCGAGCAGCATAAGCAGCATCGTGGACTGCCATATCGATAGTCACTCCAACACCATGTGCGGTGTGCAGCCGCGATAGTGGACTCATACTCCGAGAGTAGAGGTGGACGATGGCGGCAGTCTGCTCTGGTTATAGTCTGGTACTCCTCATAGGCGGTGTACTCGGGGTGCCAGCGATAACCCGATAGGTCATCATCTCGGCTAGCACCGCAGTGATCCCGAGGCACCAATGGCCGTCGTGTGGCGCCACGACCTGCCTCGTGGGTTCCATCTGAAAACAAAGGCGTTTCAAAGGAGTCAAATGACGGTGAGAAATTGCTCAAATACAATTCCAAAAACAACTAAGGCTATATCCAACTTTGGGGTGAATGGGTCACGGGATCCTAGTGATAGTTAGTAAAATCGTTTAACCCGAGTAGAAGAGAGTTCGAGTCCCGAGTAAAGGTCGAGGAGTAAAAGATCCTAGTACCACCCGATGGCGGCGTGGGCCCGTAAGGCACACAGCCAAGTTAGTAAAAGTTTTGCAATGTCTAGACTCGACTTGGCCAAGGGTGTGGAAGGGGATTCCTACAGGCGATCGGCTCGATACCAACTTGTGACGCCCCGATTCAATCGTACACTAATCATGCACGCAAATGTATGCGATCAAGATCAAGGACTCACGGAAGATATCACAACACAACTCTACAATAAAATAAGTCATACAAGCATCATAATACAAGCCGGGGCCTCGAGGGCTCGAATACAAGTGCTTTCGATCATAGACGAGTCGTGGAAGCAACAATATCTGATACGGACATAAGTTAAACAAGTTTGCCATAAGATGGCTAGCACAAACCGGGATCTGAGATCGAAAGAGGAGCAGGCCTCACGCAGGGATCCTCCTAGGTCCTCTGGTCGGTCGTCGCCGGGCTGCACGTAGTAGTAAGCGCCTCGGAGTAGTAGTCGTGCATAGGCGGTGGCGTGCGCTCTGGGCTCCATCGTCCGATTGCACAATCGAGTAGAGATAGGGGAAAAGGGGAACAAAGGCAACCGTGAGTACTCATCCAAAGTACTCACAAGCAAGGAGCTACACTACATATGCATGGATATATGTGTAAAGGCCATATCGATGGACTGAGCTGCGAGAATGCGAGAATAAGAGGGGATAGCTAGTCTTAACGAAGACTAAACACGGACACCTGTCTTGCAACAAGCGAGGAGAGGACAACGGAAGTCCTCCAAGTAACATCATATAGCAATAATCCTACCGGCAATCCTCGCTCATAACCACGGCGAGAGCGACCACGGTTATATCGGCACTTGGAAGGTGTGTTTTATCAAGTATCCGGTTCTAGTTGTCATAAGCTCAAGGTACAACTCCAAGTCGTCACATTACGAAGATCACGGCTATCCGAATAGATTAACTTCCTGCGGGGTGCACCATCTTACCCGGCCGACGCAGATCCTGAGCACACCTGCACGTTGCGTCTGTGCTGCCGGAGCAGACCCTAGCCCATTAGGCGTTACGGTCCAATCCGCGGCGCGCGCTCCGTCGTGACGTCTGAAGTGCTTGGTGATACCACGGCGCGGGATACCCATAACTACTCCAGCGTAGATGGTTAGTGCGTATAAGCTCGTAGCCAACCCGGATCAAATACCAAGACCTCGTTAAGCGTGTTAAGTAAACGCGAGCGCCCGAAACAGGCAGGCCCACCTCTCTCCTAAGGCGGTCTCAACCTGCCTGTCGCTCCGCCTCAAAGATCCACTCGCGGGTGCTCCATCGGCCGACCCGACTTTAGTCTCACATGTATCATGTATAAGTAATAGTATATACCGTGATCAACTCCAGTGATCACGGCCCGATAGTATAGCACGGCGAGACGGACAAGAAAGTAGGGCCCACGGATGAAAGTACTAGCATCCTATACTAAGCATATAGGATTGCGGTAAGGTAACAACGAGAGTAACAAGGACAAGCTATGCAGCGGTATAGGAGTATCCGAAAACAGTAACATGCTATACTACTCTAATGCAAGCGATATAGAGAAAGAGTAAGCGATATCTGGTGATCAAGGGGGGGCTTGCCTGGTTGCTCTGGCAAGAGAGAGATCTACTGGGACGAAGGAATTAAGCTTGGGATGCTTGATACGCTCCAACATATCCATAATTTTTGATTGCTCCATGCTATATATTTTATTTTGGATGTTTAATGGGCTTATTTATACACTTTATATTATTTTTGGGACTAACCTATTAACCGGAGGCCCAGCCAAAGGCTGCTTTTTTATTTCGAGTTTCAGATAGAATATCAAACGGAGTCCAAACGGAATGAAACCTTCGAACGTGATTTTTGAACAACAAGATCCGGAGACTTGGACCCTATAAGAATAAAGGAGGAGGCCACGAGGGGGGCCCACCCCTGCCCCCCACCCTCGTGGCCCCCCGTCCACCGACGATCCTTCCTCCTATATATACCCACGCACCAAACCATCCAGAGCCCAAAACCCTATTTCTCCGCCGCAACCTTCTAACCGTGAGATCCCATCTTTTTTCCCCTCACGAGGGGGCATCGATCACGAGGGCTTCTACATCAACCCATAGCCCTCCTGATGTGTTAGTAGTTTACCATTCGGTCCATAGTTATTAGCTAGATGGCTTTTCTCTTTGGATCTCAATACAAACCCCGATCTTCTTGGAGATCTATTTGATGTAACTCTTTTATGTGTGTTTGTCAAGATCGGATGAATTGTGGGTTTATGATCAAGATTATCTATGAACAATATTTGAATCTTCTAAATTTTTTATGTATGATTTTATCTTTGCAAGTCTTTAATTATCGTTTATTTTTTACTATATTGATCTTTCTTGAATGGAAGAAATGCTTTTTGGGTTCAATCATGCGGTGCTCAATCCCAAAGGATGAGGGGGAAATATATTGTATTGTTGCCATCGAGGATAAAAAGATGGGGTTTATATCATATTGCTTGAGTTTATCCTCTACATCATGTCATCTTGCCTAATGCTTTACTGTTTTATGAATTTAATACCTAGATGCATGCGGATAGTGGTCGTGTGGAGTAATAGTAGTAGATGAGTGAGGGTCTACTTGTTTTTAACGTGATGCCTATATACATGATCATGCCTAGATATTCTCATAATTATGCACTTTTCATCAATTGCTCGAAAGAATTTGTTCACCCACCGTAATACATATGCTATCTTGAGAGAAGCCACTAGTGAAACCTATGGCCCCCGGTTTCTTCCATCATATTAATTTCCGCCAACGCCATTTTATTGCCATTTATTTTGGAATCTTTACTTTCAATCTTATCATAAAATACCAAAATATTATCTTATCATCTCTATCGATCTCACTTTTAAGTGGTCGGAAGGGATACAATCCCTTTATCACGTTGGTTGCAAGGTTCTTATTTGTTTGTGTAGGTACGAGGGACTTACGGTGGCCTCCTACTAGATTGATACCTTGGTTCTCGAAACCGAGGGAAATACTTACGCTACTTTGCTGATCACCCTTTCCTCTTCAAGGAAAACCAACGATGCTCAAGAGGTAGCACTAGTCGTAGTATCTTCCATTGGTGAAGATACTACAATTGAGTCAAATGAGGTTCGCCAAAGTGATCATCCGCCTTTGGCATATCTATCTTCGTGACACAAAAAATTGATGAAAAATGAGAAGCGAGGTTGCCCGGATGCTAGGAAGCATTGATTGCATGCATTGGACTTGAAAATTGTCCAAGGCCGGAAGTATTGTGGCAAGTCTCATGATGCAACAATTGTGCTAGAGGCCAGATCCTAGGATTTATGGATTTTGGCATTGTTTTTTGTATGCCGGTACTTCGATATCAACGTGTTGCAACAGCCTCATTTGTTTGCTAGACTTGCTAGTGGTGATGCTCCTTCTTGCAACTTCATGAATGGGCATGAGTATACAAAGGGTACTATCTTGCATATGGTATTTACCTTCTGGTGTACATTTGTCAAGAGCATCAAAAGCCCAAAACTAGGAAGCAAGTTGAATTTGAAAGGTACAAGAGGTTGCCTAAAACATATTGAAAGAGCCTTCGTGGTTTTGAATCTAGATTTTCCATTGTTCGTGGTCCTACTAGTTTTTTGGATAAGCAAACCCTGAAAACATCATGACATGTTGTGTGATTCTTAAACATGATCATCAAAGATGAGGGGCTATGAACTTGAAGTTCTTCTTTGACAATCTATCAAATTTAGAAAATTTAGAAAGGGACGGGCCTGGGTGATCGATAGGAACTAAAAAGAGAATATTCAAATATTCTCTTTACAATTCCGCTATGTGGGGCCTGTTCGCCGAGCCCGCAGCCCACAAACATTTTCCCAATAGATGGCGATACGGGTCCGCAAGATAAGGGTTTGCTAGAGATGTTTTAGTGTATGGGACAAAGCAAAGTGAAACAAAGCAAAGGCCAAATCAAAGAAATACCCCCTTCACCTAGGGTTCGCGCAACAAAGGACCAGATTCTGTCGTGTTATTTGGGTGCCAAGGTCAAGATTATTACCAATGTGTCCTTTATCTAGTGGATTACCGGTCTCGGATGTGATGGCTCCACCTCCTAAATATAGTTCCCAAGCAGGCAGCAACCAACTTATGTCTATGTTCTCTCGATTAAAGTAGTCTCATTCTTGGGACTAGGATTCTTTTCAAAAAATACTTTAAACTAAGATAAAATGAAAAACATGTACACAGAGGATATGTACCACAAAAATCTTATGATCTATTAATAACATATAACATCAAGATACGATCCAAGCTTGTAGTGACGCTACAAGCAATCAAATGAACCAAAGATGTTCCCGGTTAGAGTATATAGGCATATCTTTTGTATTTGGTAGACTATGATTTTTAATCATCTCCTACCTTATATTCAGAGGGGGCTTTTGTCCTCCAAATCATGTATTTATATAAAAAATAAGAGGCAAATACAACACGCACTGACACCCAGTTCTTACCCTATTCCTCTTACATGGTATTAGACTAACCTCGATCCAAAATCGCCCAAAGCTATCCTTCCCCCCCGGGCGGAATTCCATGATTTTAATGGGGCCGAAACCCATGTTTAGGGTTTGTCCCCCGGGGTTGATCGGTTGTCCTAGAGGTCTTTTATCCCATCGATTGATCCGGATTTTTTCCCCTTAGTTGTTTGATCCATTCATTTGTTTTCCGATCTAAGATTGGTTTGCCACCCCCATCAACCATTGTGCGCTTAACCGACCGCGAGACTAACCGACTTTTGTGACCGCAACCTCGCCCCACGTTGGGCCCGATCTAAGGAGGTTTGTGATAGAGCGATCATATCACGGGGTTTGATGCACCGATGAAGTTTGCACACTTTCGAGGTGAGAAAGGGCAATGCATGGTAGCAAGAGGCCAGCAAATTGTGGAAAGGTAAGAGCGATAATCCATTGACTCACATTATCATAAAGAACTCACATACTTATTTAAAAGTTTATTATCCCTTGAAGGAAAGTACTACCACGATCTAGGGGAGGTTGGTAGGATTTAACCATCATCCACCATCACGCAAAGGAAGACAATAAATAATAAATCATGCTCAACTTCTTAGCATAACTAGAGAGTATACGCATGCATCGAATCACAAACCTTAACACCAATATTCTTACTAAACCACAATTATTCACTAGTACCTCCACATATTACCATCTCAATATTACAAAACCATTGCAAGGAATCAAACTTATCATATTCGTGATCACGGAAAGTTTTATTATATCCCTTGAATATCTATCATATCGGACCAATTTAAAACGGCATATTGCCATTACTATCTATTAGACTTAAAAGATATAAGTGAAGCATGAGAGTGCACTATTTATTTAAAATATAACCACCGCCATGCTCTAAAAGATATAAATGGAGCACTAGAGCAACCTAGCTCAAAAGATATAAGTGAAGCACATAGAATATTCTAACAAATCGTGAATAAATGGGCCCCCTCTCAAAAGGTGTGGTAAAAAAAATGATTGTGGCAAAGTAAAAAGCAAACAAAGCAAAGACTACTAATACAATACGCCCAAGCAAAACTCATATCATGTGATGAATAAAAATATAACTCAAAATAATATTTGATGGATTGTGGACAAAAGGGGAGGTCATCCGGCATCCCCAAGCTTAGATGCTAGGTTATCCTGTGTTACCTTGGGGTGCCTTCATCCCCAAGCTTAGGGTCTTTGCCCTTATTCCTTCATCATCGTGATCTCACCCAAAACTTGAAAACTTTAGCAACAAACTCAACAAAACCTCGGAGATCCGCTAGTATAACAAGAAAATCTTAAATTGTAGCGACCACCGACGGTCAAGTCCCGGCTTCGGTCATCCCGGATCGGTAATTTCACAAAAGATCAAGGATTTATAACAAAGTAGCAATCACACACTTATTACATCGATAGTCTCCAAAGAGAATTATTAAAAATATGGCTTAAGGCCATCTAAATAAGGTAACAGGAAGGCTTGGAAGATAAAGTGAGTCCATCAACTCCAACCTAGAAAGTGCCGCCAACGGCCAGCAATTCTTCGCCTAAAAAGTCTACAACATGATACGGCAGCCCAAACGGGTCAAGACATGGAATATCCGATAATATAACACAAGAGAGCAATGAATGTAAATTCTATCACTACATGCATATATGGTGGTGGAGGCTCTATGGTTATATTGTTTACTTTAAAAGCCAATTTTCCCTACCACAAAGGAATAGATTTTATTTAACTATCATGGTGGTTGAAACATCATTGAGAAGGTTCCTCCAACTCAATCCCAATTAGAAGTAATTATCAACCCAACAAAATTAATTTAGAGGATGAGATCCATATGATAATCCAAGAACCAGAACTCAAGATGTCCATAACCGGGACACGGCTAACCATGATTAGTTTGTACACCCGGAGGTTTGCAACTTTTCCCCACAAGACTCGATCTCCACTGCTGGATTTCTCGCACTACATGGTGTTTGAGAAACGGATGACCAGACAACCTTTTAGAAACATTAACTTAACCCGGTGGGAAACCTACATTCCCTACATCTGCTACCCACCACTTGAAGAGGTCATGCAACATACTCAACTATGCTAGAGCCCATAATAGCTTGTGGCTGCATAAGGAAGTTTTAGCATGAATAATCTTATGATCCCTTTGAGCCTGGTGGCGGACCGAGGATGATCACCGGATCCGGGATATCCTAGGACAACACCGATTCTCCAAGTGCCCACAAGAAATCCACCCAAATGTGTATTAAAGTTGCCACCTTGTTAACCATTAATTAACAACTCACGCCGTCATGGATCTCTCAAACCAATATATCTCGGAATGGCTATGGAAATGCCATAAAGGTATTGGTGGCTGTTTTGAGGAAGATATAAGGAGGTTTATGTCGATAGAACGATTGTATCCGGGGTTTGATGCACCGGTTTGCACCAACTCTCAAGGTGAGAAAGGGCAATGCCGCATCAAGAGGCTAGCAATGATGGAAGGTTGGGAGGGATAATCCATGGACTCAACATTAGTCATAAAGAACTCAATACTTATTGCAAAAAATTACAAGCCATCAAAACCAAGCACTACACGATGCTCCTAGGGGATAGATTGGTAGGAAAAGACCATCGTCCCCCACCGCCACTCATAAGGATGACAATCAAAGAACACCTCATGTTTCAAATTTGTCACAAATGTTTACCATACGGGCATGCTATGGGACTTGCAAACTTCAACACAAGTATTTCTCAATTTCACAACTACTAAACTAGCACAAATTTAATATCACTATCTCCATATCTCAAAACAACTATCAAGTATCAAACTTCTTTAGTATTCAATGCACTTTAAAGTTTTTATCTTGGATGCCTACCATATTAGGACTAATTTTATAACCAAAGCAAATTACCATGCTGTTCTAAAGGACTCTCAAAATAGTATAAGTGAAGCATGAGAATCAATAATTCCTTTAAAATATAACCACCGGCGGTTTAAAATATATAAGGAAGCGCTAGAAAAATTGTTTAGCCAAAAGATATAAGTGAAGCATATAGAGTATTCTAATAAATTCAATAATGTGTGTCTCTCCAAAAGGTGTTACAACAATGATGATTGTGGTGAACTAAAAGGCAAAGACTCAAATCATACAAGACGCCCAAGCAAAACACATATCATGTGGTGAATAAAATATAGCTCCAAGTAAAGTTACCGATCGAAAGATAAAAGAGGGATGCCTTCCGGCATCCCCAAGCTTAGGATTTTGGGTTGTACTTATATTTTACCTTGGGGTTCCTTGGGCATCCCCAAGCCTAGGCTCTTGCCACTCCTTGTTCCATAATCCATCAAATCTTTACCCAAAACTTGAAAGCTTCACAACACAAAACTTATCGAAAATCTCGTGAGTCTTAACTAAAGAAAAAAACACCACTTCAAGGTACTGTAATGAACTCATTATCTATTTATATTGGTGTTAACCCTACAGATTCCAACTTCTATGGTTCATAACCCCCGATACTAGCCATAGATTCATCAAAATAAGCAAACAACACACAAAAACAGAATCTGTCAAAAAGAACAGTCTGTAATAATCGACCTAACGCAAACTTATGGAACTCCAAAAATTCTAAAATAAATTGCTGGACGGAGGAATTTATCTATTAATCATCTTCAAAAGGATCAACTAAATAGCACTCTCCAAGAAAAATTTGTAGCTAATCTGTGAGCTTAAAGTTTCTGTTTTTACAGAAGATCAAAGACTTCACCCAAGTCTTCCCAAAGGTTCTACTTGGCACAAACACTAATTAAAACATGAACACACATCTAACCAGAGGCTAGATCAAAGATTTATTACTAAACAGAACCTAAAACAAGAAACAAAAATAAAATTTGGGCCTCCCAACAAGCGCTATCGCTTAACGCCTTAGCTAGGCATTGAGATTTGAATGATGCTCACACGAAAGAATTGAAGCACAAAGAGAGCATCATATAACACGTGACAAACACATCTAAGTCTAACATACTTCCTATGAATAGGCATTTTATAAGCAAACAAATCAATACAAGCAAAAACTAGCATATGCAAGGAAGCGGAAAGAAACAATAGCAATCTCAACATAACGAGGGTAATTTAGTAACATGAAATTTTTACAATCATATTTTCCTCTCATAATAATTACATGTGGGATCATAAGCAAATTCAACAAAATAGCTATCAAATAAAATATTTTCAACACGATCCACATGCATGCAAAGTTGACACTCTTCCAAAATAGTGGGATTATCAAACAAAGTCGGACCTCTCCAAACCCACTTTCAATATTATTGCAAACACTATTATCAATCTCATATTCATCACGAGGCTTAAATAAATTTTCAAGATCATAAGAAGAATCACCCAAATCATGATCATTGCAACAAGTAGTAGTATAGAAAAACATCCCCAAGCTTAGGGTTTTGCATATTATTAGCACAATTCAAGAATAGAATTTATAGAAAAATTATTGCAATCATGATTTTTATTCAAGGAGCTATCATGAATCTATTCATAAATTTCTTCATCACAATTTTCAGATTCATGAATTTCAAGCAAAACCTCATAAAGATAATCTAGTGCACTCAAATCACTAGAAATTGGTTCATCATAATTGATTCTTAAAATATTAGCAAGGCGATGAGATTCCATATCAATAGATGTTTAGCAAGGAAGATGCCACATAGAAGGCACATGGGAACACAAGCAAACGGATGAACGGAAGAGGGGCAAATAAAACGGCAAAGGTGAAGTGGGGAGAGGAAACGAGAGGCAAATGGCAAAAATGTAATGCGAGGGATAAGAGTTTGTGATGGGTACTTGGTATGTCTTGACTTCGAGACTCGAACGGCGCTTAAACCCTTCTTCTACCTCTTGAGTGCTTGGTTTTCCCTTGAAGAGGAAAGGGTGATGCAGAAAGTAGCGAAGTATTTCCCCAGTTTTGAGAACCTAGGTATCAATCTAGTAGGAGGCCACCGCAAGTCCCTCGACCTACACAAACAAATAAGAACCTTTCAACCAACGCGATAAAGGGGTTGTCCATCCCTTCACCCACTTGCAAAAGTGAGATCCGATAGAGATGATAAGATAATATTTTGGTATTTTTATGATAAAGATTGAAATTAAAGATGGCAAAATAAACGGCAACAAAATGGCACGCCGGGAAATTAATATGATGGAAGATAGACCGGGGCCATAGGTTTCACTAGTGGCTTCTCTCAAGATAGCATAAGTATTACGGGTGAACAAAACTCGAGCAATTGATAGAAAAGTATAATTATGAGAATATCTAGGCATGATATTAAAGGCATCACGCCTCAAAAGTAGACCGACTGCCTCATCTACTACTATTACTCCACACATCGACCGCTATCCAAAGATGCATCTAGAGTATTAAGTTCATAAGAAAGAGTAACGATTAGGCAAGATAACATGATGTAGAGAGATAAACTCAAGCAATATGATATAAACCCCATCTTTTTCTCCTCGATGGCAAAATACAATACATGTCGTTTCCCTACTCATCAGCACCGCATGATTGAACCAAAGCTAAGCACTTTACCATTGCAAGAAAGATCAATCTAGTAGGCAAACCAAAGTGATAATTCAAGATACTTGCAAAGATAACCAATCATACATAAAAGAATTCAGAGAAGATTCAAATATTGTTCATAGATAATCTTGATCATAAACCCACAATTCATCGGATCTCCAAACACACCGCAAAAAGAGTTAGAAAAATAGATCTCCAAGATGATCGAGGATAATTTGTATTGAGATCCAAAGAGAGAAGAAGCCATCTAGCTAATAACATGGACCCAAAGGTCTGGTAAACTACTCACACATCATCGGAGAGGCTATGGTGTTGATGTAGAAGCCTCCGTGATCAGGGCCACCCGGCAGAAGGCCAAAAGGCCCCAAGATGGGATCTCACGGGTACATAAGGTTCAGGGAAATAGGGTTTCGTGGTGCCCGGATGGTTTCGGACGAGGTATAAAGGAGGAAGAAGAGGTCGGTGGAGCCCAAGGCCCACGAGGGTGGAGGGCGCCCGCCTCGTGGCCCCTCGTTATTTCTTGACGCCCACCCAAGTCCTCCGATCACCTTTGTTCCAAAAATCACGCCCAAGGATTCATTCCGCTTGGACTCTTGATATTCCTTTTCCAAACACCAAACAAAAAACAACAATTTGCACTGGCCTTGGGTTAATAGGTTAGTCCCAAAATAATATAAAAGTTATAAATGCCCATTAAACATCTAAAACAGAATATATAATGGCATGGAGCAATCAAAATTATAGATACTGGAGACGATCACATAGTTAGTCGGAATGCCATATGCAATCACCCACAAGCTGCGGAGATTTTTGATATGTGCTAAAACCCAACAAGCCCGTCACTTTTGAGTAAAACCCAGAATTGGCCCCAATCTTGCACAATTTTTACGAGGGATCGAATCATACCTTCTTCAAAAGAGGTGCCGGGGATAGGTAGGATTGTCCACGGTAGTCTTGCATCAACATCATGTTCCCAGATGGCGATTAAGGGATGAAAGATTCCCGGGCCGATCCTCGACATCTCTTTTTCGATCCTCACCTCCTTCACAGTAGGACCGCCACCACCATCCGCCGATAACGCCCAACATCGATTCCACGTCCGAAAGTGGTTTGACGAGGATGAATCCTTGATAAAATTGCCGCAAGGGCTCAAATCCATCTACAAAAACCTCATCCAAGCTCGATCAATGAAATTTCACCCTTCGAGCCAAGTGGCGAAAAGGGCTCATCGGGGCGACTCAGCAATCAGGGCGGAACGACCGGGGGTGGTCGATAGGGCGGGGCCCTTAGCCGGATCCGGCGCCCATTGACCGCGAGGTGGGCCCAAGAGCGATCCCCGTGAAAATGGCAAATCAGAGACATCATGGGGCTACGGAGGATGGGAGAGCGACGCTGAAATGTCCCTCCCAACCGCGGGATACAGTTTGGGGAACGAGATGCAATTTCAAAAAATTCCTACGACCACGCAAGATCTATCTAGGAGATGCATAACAATGAGGGGGAGAGGTGTCCATGTACCTCAGAGACCGAAGCAAATTAGATTAACGGTTATGTAGTCGAACGCCTCGCGATCCAACCTATCAATAACCAATGTACGACACCTTCAGTTCTGCACACGCTTATCGATGACGCCCCCAACTCTTGATTCCAGATGGTCGAGGAGAGTTTCACAAGACGACGGCATGGTGACGGTGGGTGATGGATTCCCCCGCCCCTTTGCACACGTGAATATGACCAGGAGTAAACCGTGAGAGAGACGCCGCAATGGCTTGGAACAATTGGTGTGTCCCAAGGGGTGCCCGCCCATGTATATAAAGGAGGGAGAGGGAGGAGGCCGCCCTAGGGGCACGAGGGAGTCCTACTAGGACTCCTAGTCCTAGTAGGATTCGCCCCCTCTTATTCCTTCCATGGAGGGGGAAAAGGGGAATGGAGAGGGAAGAGGAGAAGGAAAGGGGCCCCCCCTATTCCAATTCCCCATGGGAGGGGGGGCGCCACCCTTGTGGGCTGCCTCCTCTCCCTATGGCCCATTTAGGCCCAACAACCTCGGGGTTCCGAACCCGGCATCAAATATGCCCAACCATTCAAACCATTCCGATGTCCGAATATCATTGTCCAATATATCAATCTTTACTCACCATTTCGAGACTCCCTCATGACCATGATCTCATCCGGACCAACAATCTTCTCACCAAACACATAACTCATAATACAAATCCATCGAACGTTTTGGCAAGGACCCTACGGGTTCGAGAACTATTAGACATGACCGAGACACATCTCCGATCAATAACCAAAGCGGAACCGGATGCTCATATTGGTTCCTACATATTCTACGAAGATCTTTATTGGTCAAACCATAATAACAACATGCTATTCCCTTTGTCATCGGTATTTTAATTGCCCGAGATTCGATCATTGGTATTTCATACCTAGTTCAATCCATTACGCAAGTCTTTTACTGCCCTTAATGCATCAACCCGAACTAACTCATTAGTCACATTGCTTGCAAGGCTTATCATGATGTGCATTACCAGAGGGCCCAGAATACCCTCCGATACGGAGGACAAACCTAATCTTGATCTATGCCAACCTAACAAACACCTTCGAGACACCTATAGAGCATCTTTATAATTACCGCCATTGCCAGGATGTTTGATAGCACACAAGGTGTTCTCCTATTCGTGGAGTTGTCAAGTCAAAGGAATGTATAAGTCATTAAGAAAGCAATAGCAATAAAACTTAACGATCATTATGCTAAGCTAACGGATGGTCTTGTCCATCACATCATTCTCTTAATGATGTAGTCCTGTCATCAAATGACAACACACTATGGTCGAAACTTAACCATCTTTGATTAATGGCTAGTCTAGTAGAGGCATACTAGGGACATTTTGTTTTGTCTATGTATTCACACATGTATGAAGTTTTCGTTAATACAATTTTAGTATGAATAATAAACATTTATCATGATATAAAAATATAAATAAAAACTTTATTATTGCCTCTAGGGCATATTTCCTTCGCCTCCCACTTGCACTAGAGTCAATAATCTAGATTACATTGTAATGATTCTAACACCCATGGAGTCTTGGTGTTGATCATGTTTTGCTCGGGAAGAGGCTTAGTCAACGCTCAAATTCGATCCGTATGTATTTTGAAATCTTATGTCTCCCACCTTGACTTGATCATGGATGGAGTTGAAGGCCTCTTGATGTGTTTGGTTCTCTTGTGAAACTGGATTCCTTCGCAAGGCAATTGCTCCGATTGTCAAAAGATTTCATTGACCCGTGCACTAGGTATTACACCTAGATCGGATATGAACCCTTCATCCGACTTCATTTGTTGCTTCCAAGCAGCTATGTAATTCCCTACACAAGATCCCCCAACGCCCGCTTTGGAAATGCACCAACTTATAGCTCCACCATTCAATATAAATACGATCCGGTTTTGACTTAGAGTATCGGATCGGTCAAAGCTTGCATCGACGTAACCATTTATGACAAGCTTTTGTCACCCCATAAACGAGAAACATATCCTTAGTCCTTTTCGGTATTTTAGGATGTTCTTGACCGCCTAGTGATCCACCGGATTACTTTGGTACCTCCTTCTAAACTTATATCAGGCACATCGGTCCGTACATAGCATTTCATACATGATAGAACCTATGGCTAAGGCATATGGAATGACTTTCTTTTCTCTCTATTCGCGGGTCGGGCATTGAGTCTAACTCAACTTCACACCTTGTAACACGCAGAACCCCTTTTGATCGATCCATTTTGAACTTCTTCAAAACTTTATTAAGGTATGGCTTTGTGAAAGTCCAATTGCTCCCGATTTTCTATAGATCTTGATGCCCAATATAAAGCCTTCACCGAGGTCTTTCATTGAAAAATTCTTATTCAAGTATTTTATGCTATCCAGAATTTTATATCATTTCCAATCAACAATATGTCATCCACATATAATATTAGAAATGCTAAAGAGCTCCCACTCACTTTTGTAAATACCACTTCCCAAAAGTTCAGATAAAACCATAACCTTTGATCACACTATCAAAGCGATATTCCAACTCCGAGATGCTTGCACCATTCCATAAATGGATCCCGAGCTTGCACACTTTTTAGCACTTTAGGATCGACAAAACCTTCCGTTGCATCATATAAACTCTTCTTTAAGAAATCCATTAAGGAATGCAGTTTTGACATCCATTTGCCAAATTTCATTATCATAAATGCCAATTGCAACATGATTCACAGATTAAGCATTGCTAGGGTGAAAAGGTCTCATTGTAGTCAATTTTGAACTTGTAAACCTTTCGAACATGTTGAGCTTTGTATACAAAAAATTACCATCGGACATACTTCTTCTTGAAGATCCATTTATTTTCTATGGCTCCCGATCATCGGACAAGTCAACCAAAGTCCACACTTTGTTCTCATACATGGATTCCATCTCAATTTCATGGCCTCAAGCCATTCCGGGATTTGGGCTCATCATCGCCCTCATAGTTCAGGTTCGCATGGTCTAGTAACATGACTTCCGTAAAGGATTACCACACCGGGCGGACCCATGGGTTGAACGAGGTTCGGTAGAACTTGATCAAGTTTCATGATCATCATCATTAGCTTCCTCACTAATTGATGTAGACATCACGGAACTGATTTCTTTGATGAACCTTTCAATTCGAGAGAAGGTACAATTACCTCATCAAGTTCTACTTTCCTCCCACTCACTTTTTCAAGAGAAACCTTCGAAAGGATCCATTCTTAGCAATGAATATCTTGCCTTCGATCTTGGGATAGAAGGTGTACCCAACAGTTTTTTTATTCTATGAAGATGCAATTGATTTGGGTTCGAGCTTATCAGTAAGCTTTTTCACATAAGCATCGCAACCCCAAACTTTAGGAAACGATGTTAGGTTTCTTGCCAAACCAAGCTCATATGGTGTCATCTCCATTTAGATGGTGCCCTATTTAACGTGAATGGCCCGCCCTAAAGCATAACCCCAAAACGATAGTGGTAAATTGGAAGAGACATCATAGATCACACCATATCTAATAAAGTACTAAAGACGTCGGACACACCATTACCGTGGTGTTCCACGGGCGAAGTTGGAAACTATTCCACATTGTTTTAAATGAAAACAAACAAATCAAATATTCCCCCCATCGATCAGAAACTTTATTTTCTTGTTACGATGATTTTCCACTTCACGCTGAAATTTTTTGACTTTTCAAATGTTTCCTTATGTTTCCTTAAGTAGATATACCATATCTTCTCAAATCATCCGTGAAGGTGAAAATGAACCCGAGCCTCAACATTCATAGGACCGCATACATCAGATGTATTATTTCCAATAAGTCGGGTCGCCCATTGTTCAAGAACGGAGTTAAGTCATCTTGCCCATGAGGCATGGTTCGAAGAATCAAGTGATTCCAAAGCCCATCCCATGGAGTTTCTTCATGCACTTTACACCAATATGACCTAACGGAAGCACAAATAAGTTGCACTATCATTATTAACTTTGCATCTTTTGGCTTCAATATTATGAATATGTGTATCACTATGATCGAGATTCAAAAAAAATAGACCACTCATCAAGGGTGCATGACCATAAAAGATATTACTCATAAAATAGAACTACCATTATGCTCTAATTTAAATGAATAACCGCCTCGCATCAAACAAGATCCGATATAATGTTCATGCTCAATGCCCAAATAACAATTATTCAGGCTAAAACTAAATCAAGGTAGATGTAGAGGTAGGCACGAGCATCATCGATTGGAACCATTTCCGACCCAAGACGTCACATCGCCAGCCAATCTTCGTTAACCGAGCCCCTGCTTCGAGTTGCAAATATGAGCAAGAGAACCAGATAAATCCGCGATTACAGCATTTAAGGTAACATCAATAACATGTATATCAAATATACCTACTTTGCCATCCTTTTATCCGCCAAATACTTGGGGCAGTTCCGCCCAAAGGACCTCCTTTGCAAGAGAAGCACTTTCCAGGTTAGGTCCAAACTTGGGCTTTTCGGAGCAAAGAACTTGTTGCTATTATTCTTGAAGTTCCCCTTCCTTTGCCTTTTCTTGAAACTAGTGTCTTGTTAACCATCAACACTTGATGCTTTCTTGATTTCTACCCCGCAGCCTTTAGATTGAAGAGCTCGGAATTGTCTTTTCCATCCCTTGATATTATAGTTCATCATGAAGCCTTTTAGCTTGGTAAAGTGATTGAAGAACTATGTCAATGACACTATCATCGGGAAGATTAACTTCCAAATGAATCAAGTGGTTATGGTACCCACATTCCGAGTATGGCTCACTAAGTAACTATTCTCCTCCATTTTGCGCCAGAACTTGTTGGAGACTTTTATCTCTCAACTCGGCATTTGCTTGAAATATTAACTTCAACTCCCGAACATCTCATATGCTCCATGACGCTCAAAACGCTTTGAAGTCTCGATTCTGCCGTAGCAGGCACAACAACTATCGAGTAGTCATCCTTTTTAGTTTGCCGATGTTCATAACATCCGAGTTGCTCCTCGCAGGCCTTACACCTAGAGGTGCTTCAAGGACGAATTTTGGCAGAATGAGGATAATCCTCGTTACGGACCAGTCCATGTAGTTGCTACCATCATCTTTCAACTTAGCTTTTAGAACCAATTAAAATTCAAGGAATGGTAGCACGGGCCATTGATCTAAAACAACATAGATATGCAAAACTATCAGACTAAGTTCAATAAATTAAAGTTTAATTAATCATATTACTTAAGAACTCCCACTTAGATAGACACCTCTAGTCATCTAAATGATCACGTGATCCATATCAACTAAACCATGTCCATCATCACGGAGATGGAGAAGCAATGGTGAACATTCTATATTGATCATATTCTATATGATTCACGCTCGTGTTGGGTAACGAAATAATTTCAAAAAGTTTCCTACGCCTGCAAGATCTATCTAGGAGATGCATAGCAAAGACGGGAGAGTTGTCCATGTACCGTGAGACCAAAGCGGGTAGGTTAATGGTTGATGTAGTCAAACGCCTTCACGATCCAATTGATCTAGACCGAACGACGGCACCTCCCGAAGTTCGCACATGTTCAGCTCGATGATTCCTCAACTCTTGATCCAAAGCAGAGGGTCGAGGAGAGTTTCCGCAGTGGCGGGGATGGTGATGGTGATGTGATCCGGGGCTTCCGCACCCGACGCGACCGGAGGAGAACGGGAGGGGCACGCAATGCAAGAGAATAACTTTGGCCTGGGTGCCCCTTGCCCCTGATATAAAGGAGGAGGAGAGGAGTCGGGCCGGGGGGGCGCCAGGGGAGTCCACTAGGACCCACCCAGTAGGATTCCCTCTTTCTTTACGGAGGGGAAAAGGGGGAAGGAGAGGAAGATGAGAAGGAAAGGGGGCCCTCCCCTAGTCCAATTCGACTCCCCATGGGAGGGGAGCCCACCCCTTTGGGGCCCCTCATCCCTATTGCCCATGTAGGCCCAAAACCCCGAGGGGTTCCGCCCCTCGGTACTTGAAATATAAACCATTCAAACCATTCCGTATCCGAATATCATCGCCAATATATCAATATTTACCTCTACCATTTCGAGACCCTTGACATGTCTATGATCTCATCCGGACTCAACAATCTTCGTCACCAAAACACATAACTCATAATAAAATCGCCATCAAACGTTAATGCGGACCCTACGGGTTCGGAACTATGTAGACATGACCGAGACATTCGTCAAATAACCAAAGCGGAACCTGGATGCTCATATTGGTTCCTACATATTCTATGAAGATCTTTATCGTCAAACCGCAAAAAATAATGTATTCCCCCCATCGGTATGTTATTTGCCCGAGATTCGATCGCCGGTATCTTCATACCTAGTTCAATCTCCATCGACAAGTCTCTTTACTTGTTTCAGAATGCATCATCCCGTAACTAACTCATTAGTCACATTGTTGCAAGGCTTATCGTGATTGCAACCGGAGGGCCAGAGATACCCCGATACTGGAGGACAAATCCAATCTTGATCTATGCCAACCCAACAAACACCTTCAAGACACCAGACATCTTTATAATCACCCGCAGCCGGACGTTGATAGCACACAAGGTGTTCCTCCGATTCGGATTGCATAACTCATAGTCAAAGGAATATGTATAAGTCATGAAGAAAGCAATAGCAATAAATTAACAATCATTATGCTAAGATAACGGATGGGTCTTGTCCATCACATCATTCTCCTAATGATGTGATCCCGTCATCAAATGACAACACATGTCTATGGTCGAAACTTAACCATCTTTGATTAACGAGCTAGTCAAGTAGAGGCATACTAGGGACACTCTATTTTGTCTATGTATTCACACATGTATCAAGTTTGTTAATACAATTCTAGCATGAATAATAAACATTATCATGATATAAGGAAAATAATAATAACTTTATTATTGCTCTAGCGATATTTCCTTCACCTCCCACTTGCACTAGAGTCAATAATCTAGTTACATCGCCATGTGATTTAACACTAATAATTCACATCTTTATGTGATTAGTTCACACGCCATGTGACTAGCACCCAAAGGGTTTACTAGAGTCAATAATCTAGTTCACATCGCTATGTGATTAAACCCAAAGAGTACTAAGGTGTGATCATGTTTTGCTTGTGGAGAAGTTTAGTCAACGGGTCCCATTCGAGCCGTATGTATTTTGAAATTTTCTATGTCTACAATGCCCTCGCATGGAGATAATCTAGCTATTTGCTCCCACTTTCAATATGTATCCATTGAGACTCGACATCCGATTGGGTAAAAGCTTGCTGATGTAATTCTTTAAAACCTCTTTATCACCTCCATAATCGAGAAATATTTTTAGTCCTCTGGGTAACTAAGGATAACTTTGATCTGTCCAGGATCCACCCCGATCACTACGCACTTTGGCAAACTCATGGCAAGGTACACAATAGATCCGTAAAAGATAGCATTCTTTATAGAACCTATGGTTGAGGCAAGGGAATGACTTCCATTCTCTCTTCTTCTTCGTGGTCGGGTTTTGAGTCTTACTCAACTTAACCTTACAACCTGCAAGAACTCCTTCTTTGACGATCCATTTGAACTCCTTCAAAATCTTATCAAGGTATGTACTCATCGAAAGTCTTATCAAGCCGCCTTGATCATCTCTATAGATCTTGATGCCATATGTGAACTTCACCGAGGTCTTTCTTTGAAAACTCCATTCAAAACCCTTTATGCTTTCCAAAAAATTCTACATCATTTCCCAACAATATGTCATTCACATATACTTATCGTAAAGGGTAGTTCCCACCACTTTCTTGTAAATACGGCTTCACCACAAGTCTCAGATAAAACCATATGCTTTGATCACCTTTCAAAGGATATTCCAACTCCAAGAGCTTGCACCACCATAGATGGATCGCTGGAGTTTTCACACTTTGTTAGCACCTTTAGGATCGACATAACCTTCTGTTGCATCATACAACTCTTCTTTAAGAAATCCATTAAGGAATGCAGTTTTGACATCCATTTGCCATTTCATAAATGTGGAATTCAAATGATTCGACAGATTAATCATCGCCACGAGGAGAAAATCTCATTGTAGTCAACACCTTGAACTTGTCAAAAAATTTTTTCAACAAGTCTAGCTTTGTAGATAGTAACACTACTATCAGCCCTTCCTCTTGAAGATCCATTTATTTCTATGGCTTGCCGATCATCGGGCAAGTCCACCAAAGTCCACACTTTGTTCTCACACATGGATCATATCTCAGATTTCATGGCCTCAGTTCAAGATTTAGCTCATCTCGCTTCCTCAAGTTTGTAGGTTCCCATGGTCTAGTAACATGACTTCCGAACAGGATTACCGACATTTTGCGGATCGGTTTGGTTTACCCAGGTTTGGTAGTAACTTGATCCAAGTTTCATGATCATTACCATTAGCCCTCTAGTTGGTGTAGGCATCACGGAAGGTTTTCCGTGTTGAGCTACTATCCAATTCGAGAGAAGGTACAATTCCTCATCAAGTTCTACTTTCCTCCACTCACTTATTTCGAGAGAAACCCTTTCTAGAAAGGATCCTTCGAACAAATATCTTGCCTTC
The DNA here is from genome assembly GCA_021605205.1 of Aegilops longissima. NCBI lineage: Eukaryota > Viridiplantae > Streptophyta > Magnoliopsida > Poales > Poaceae > Aegilops > Aegilops longissima. The sequence goes on along the minus strand of CM038680.1, from coordinate 264,272,887 downwards.
GGATCTGGATAAAGGTGTACCCAACAGTTTTTTTGGGTATCCTATGAAGACGACTTCTCCAATTTGGGTTTGAGCTTATCAGTTAAGTTTTTCACATAAGCATCACAACCCCAAACTTTAAGAAATGAACTTAGGTTTCTTGCCAAACCAATTCATACGGTGTCGCCTCAACGGATTTAGACGGTGCCCTATTTATCATGAATGCAGTCTTAATGCATAACCCCAAAACAATAGTGGTAAATCGGTAAGAGACATCATAGATCGCACCATATCTAATAAAGACGGTTAACGCCACACCATTACGCTTGGGTGTTCCGTGGGGAGTTGTGAAACTATTCCACATTGTTTTAAATGAAGACCAAACTCAGAACTCAAATATTTGCCCCACGATCGATCATAGAAACTTTATTTTCTTGTTACGATGATTCTCCACTTCACTCAAATTTTTGAACTTTTCAAATGTTTCGACTTATGTTTCATTAAGTAGATATACCCATATTCTCAAACCATCTATGAAGGTCGAAAATAACGATACCCCATAGCCTCAACACTCATTGGACCGCATAATTGGTGTGTATTATTTCCAATAAGTCAATGGTTCGCCCATTGTTCCGAGAATAGAGTTTTAGTCATCTTCCCATGAGGCATGGTTCAGTATCAAATGATTCAAATAAGTGATTCCAAAAGCCCATCCGCATGGAGTTTCTTCATGGCTTTACAAAATATGATTTAAACGGCAAAGGACAAGTATGTTGCACTATCATTATCAACTTTGCATCTTTTGGCTTCAATATTATGAATATTGTATTATAGATCGAGATTCAATAAACCATTTACATTGGGTGTGACCATAGAAGGTTTTATTCATGTAAATTAAAACAATTATTCTCCGATTAAATGAATAAAATTGCAATAAATATGATCCAATCATATTCATGCTCAACGCACACCAAATAACATTTATTTAGGTTCAACACTAATCCCGGGAAGGGAGTTGGGATGTTGATCTTATCAACCTTGGAATCATTTCCAAACATTGTTACCTCCCTCAACTAGTCTCGCTCATTTTGTAATTTCATGTTTCGAAGTTACTAATCTTAGCAACAACCTATCAAATACCCAGGGCTACTATGAACACTAGTAAAGTAACATTAATATCATGTATATCAAATATACCTTGTTCACTTTCCCATCCTTCTTATCCGCCAAGTATTTGGAGTAGTTCCGCCCAATGACCAAATCTTTGTAGAAGCACTCCCCGTGTTTGGGTCTAGCTTTGGGCTTTTCTGGAGTGGCAAACCTTGGGTTTTCAAACTTTCTTTTAACTCCCATTTTTTGATTTTTTCGTGAAAATGCAAAGAGCTCGGGAATCATTTTCATCATCCCTTGCAATTATAGTTCATCAAAGTTCTAGTAGCTTCGTGATAGTGACTAAGAATTCGTCATCACTATCTTATCCGGAAGATAACTCCCACTTGATTCGCGATTGTAACCCGACATTGGAATGCTCACCGGTGAGCTATTCTCCTCCATCTTGTAGGCAAAGTATTTCGAGGTCTCATACCTCTGACACGGGCATGAGTCTAAATACCAATTTCAACTCTTGAACATCTCATATGCTCCATGGAGTTTCAAAACATTTTGAAGTCCCTTCTAAGCGAAGCATGGTGCACTAAACAATCAAGTAGTCATCATACCGAGCTTGAAAAACATTCTAACGATGCATCGCTCTTAATAGGTTTCATAGTGGCATCAAGGACATAATTCTTCTTGGCAGAATGAGGATAATCTCGATCACGGACCTAGTCCGCATCATTGCATGTCATAAAAGAACAATTCATGCACACATAGTAAAGGCCAATGCATAGTATAAAAGTTTCGCAATTTTATCATATTGGAAACATGGAGAGGGGAGATGTAGTTCCCTCTCTTAATTGCAAGTAGGAGCAGAAGCAAATGCATATTATATCTATCAAAATCACATGTGCAATAAAAAGCAACCTATCAATATAATCTTTTATTAAGGGCAAAATTCTCCGAATAGTGTAGCCGAGAATTCAAAAGATAATAGGACTATCATTGTGGGTAATAGCAACAATTTCATGTTTAACATAGGAACTATAGCAAGTTCATCTCCATAAGCATAATTCATATTGGCTTTTGGCCACAAGCATAAAGCATCATCAAAAAGGGATATTTCAAAAGAATCAACCATCATAACAATCATCATAGGTCATCCTTTGGTAAGCACAAAGAAATTAAACAAATGAGTTGAAGAGTTACCCTCATTAGAAGGTGGGCACGGCTAATCCGCTCTTCCTCCTTTTGTTCTTCGCCTCCTCGCATCTTTTTCATCCAAAGGAGCCCACAATTTCATCAATTTCTTCTTCCATAGACTCCTGCAAAATATTATTCTTCTTGGACAGGGAGACTCTCTCAATAAAATCATCAATATCGAATTGAATTCAAATTTCATAGCAATATTTAAGGATAGCTAAATTTTCAGGTCTATAAACTGAATCATCAAAATCTTCATACTCTTAAAACAAAGATTCAATTTCATAAGCACCCATAAAAGCAACGAATTCTTCTATTTGTTCCACATCATAGTAATCATATATACCATTAGCATAAGAAGCTAAGGTTTCATTATCATTAAATTTTGAAAAGTGAAGGTGTGGAGTTCATCCTAGACCAACAAGTATAATCATATCTCAAGCATAGTTGCCTAGCATACCAATACAACATATAAATTTGATCCCATAATAGTTTCCCTATTTTAGTCAAGCGATAATCCCTAACGATTCAAGTTGATCCAACGTGTTCCCATAACATAATTGAATGGGGTTTTTCGGATTATCAAAGTAGTACATAATATCTTTCACATAATGAGCATCGAGGGTTTTAGGAGGTTCCCATCTCCATGAGTAGCAAGTAAACCTAATTTTTTGGTATTTTGTGTTCCATATCCATAACTAAAGATAGAGAACAACTTAGAACAGCAAAAAAATTACTTAGTGATAAAGCAAACAAGCCACACGAGAATATTCAACGCTATAACCCCGAACGGCCGTAAAAGGGCCTTGATAACCCACAAGTATAGGGGAAATGTAGCTCTTTCGATAAGTAAGAGGTCGAACCCAATGAGGAGCTAAAGGTAGAAAAATATTCCTCAAGTTCGACGAAAGACATAACTCTACGACGCTTAACGCTTTCCTTTACCTAGAACAAGTATGAAACTAGAAATACTATGTAGGTGTTTTGGGATAGGTTTGCAAGATAATAAAGAGCATAAATAAAAAGTAGGGCTGTTTAGATAAAGAAACAATAAAGTTAGTATAGCGAGTGTGGAAAAGTGGTGGTAGGAGTGGTGAAATTGTCCCTAAGCAATTGACTACTTTACTAGACCGATAGCAAGTTTTATGTGGGGAGGCCAGCTAGATGTCATCCCTAACTTGGAATTCTATGCACTTATGATTGGAAATATTAGCAAGCATCCACAAACTAACATTCATTAAGGTAAAACCCAACTATAGCATTAAGATATATTGGTCCCCTTCAACCATGCATCAATTTCTATGCTAGGTTGAAGCTTCCACTCGCCTCCAATACATAGTCCTATCAACATACAACTAACCCTATGGTGTGATCCACCCAACCATATGATGGGCACCAAAGGACAACAAATAACCACAAGAAAATTAAACCAATCATAGCAATTCACCAACCGATAGGACAACGAAAATCTCTCGACATCATAGGATGGCAACGCATCATTGGATAATAATATGAAGCATAAAGCACCATGTTCAAGTAGAGGCTACAACAGGTTGCAGGAGAGGGACCCTGTAGATAGATGAGGGAAGGTGATGAAGATGTTGGTGAAGATGAGGAGGTGTTGGTGTAGATTGCAATGACGATGATGGCCCACCGGCTCCGGCCACCAAAGAGAGGGAAGGGCCCCTCCTTATTATTCTTCCTTGACCTTCCCAGATGGGAGAAGGGTTTCCCCCGTCCATGCCTCCATGGCGGCGGAGGGGCGAGCCCTCCGAGATTGGATCGCCTCTCTGCCTCGCTTTTCGCCTCCCCTGCCCTTTCACCGCTTTTAAATTTCCGAGATCCGAAATTTGAAATTTGGACACAATTTTATCCGGATATTGATTTTTTGTGAAAGAAGGGCACCAAACGCTTTATGGGTGGCCATGAGGGCCGGGCCCCCGGGCACGCCGCCTCGGCCCCTGCATCGCCTCGCTGATTCTTCCCAAAATTCACATATATTCCAAAAATAATTCCATCAGTTTTTATCCCATTTGACTCGTTGATATGGATTTTCGGAAACAAAAAATATGCAACAAAAGGACTCGCATCGAATCGGATCAGATGTTAGTCCCAAAATAGATAAAAAGTTGCCAAAAGTATATGAAAGTTGTATACTATTGGCATGGAACAATCAAAATTATAGATATGATCGAGACGATTCCCCCATCCAACAATGCCTCCGAATCAAAATAGGACGTTGGTAAGAGATGACTATTATCGCCCACAACTTTTGTGCTCTACTCGCATATCATCTACGATAGACCTGGCTCGGATGCCATTGGTAACATAGCATGCAATTTCAAAAATTCCTACGCCACGCAAGACCATCTAGGAGTTCATAGCAATGAGAGGGGGAGAGGTGTCCACATACCCTTGTAGGTCGAAAGCGGAAGCGTTAGGTTAAGGGTTGAAGTATAACGCCTTCATGATCCAACCGATCTAGTACCAAACGAACCCTTTCGAAGTTCTACACACGCTCAGCTCGATGACGCCCCTGAACTCTTGATCCAACAAAGGGGCGAGGGAGAGTTTCACAAGACAACGGTGTGGGTGATGGTGATGGTGTGATTCCGGCAGGTTCGCCTAAGCACTAAGGCATGACCGAGGAGAACTTTGAGGGGGCACCCACACGGCTAAGAGAATAACCCAGGTTTGGGGTGCCCCTTGCCCCCTCAATAAAGGAGGGAGGAGGAGGCTCCGGGGAGGGGGGACGGGGAGTCCTACTAGGACCCACCCTTAGGATTTGCCCCCCCTTCACGGAGGGGGAAAAGGGGAAGGAGAGGAAGAGGAGAAGGAAGGGGGCCCCCCTAGTCCAATTGACTTTATGGGAGGGGGGCGCACCCCTTGTGGGTTGCCTCCCTTCCCCATGGCCCATGTAGGCCAACACCCCGGAGTTCCAACCCTCGATACTCCCAAATATACCAACCATTCTAAACCATTCCAAGGTCCAATATCATCATCCAATACCCTAGTATCCCAACTCGGCACAGCAAGAAAGACTCAGCAAGGCTTGCCTAGGACCGCCAAGATTCTCCGTGGTTCCTTTAGAGCCATTCAAGAACAAAGTATTTAACCAAGGAAACGAGGCCCGGCAAGAGGAGCTTGCCGGAAGGCCCCTGTGCACCGAAGACAAGACCCCGCAAGAGGAGCTTGCGGAAGGTTGGGAGCCAAGCCCCGAGCGAAAGGATTTAGCCCGAAAGGCGCGCCCGGGCAGTAACCCTCTTCATCTCCGCCCAGCTCATTCACCAACGTGTCGCCATGGGGCCATCCCATGCCTGTCAAGAGGCGGCAGCCCCGGGGAGGCGGAAGGCGGGGCCCACAGCCTACCATCGGGCAAAAGGGGCGCACCGACGGTCCTCAAACAATTTAGGCAACAGGACGGCATTTAATGCTTTTGTCCCTTGGCCGAGTTAGGTAGAGTACACTGAAAAGTAGCTGTACCAACCGAACTCATTTTTCCCTTTTTTGTTTACGCTACATGTTGGGACCCCTTGAGCCTATAAAAGGAGGCCCATTGCAACGGGAAGGGTTCCGGTCGACTTCATTCGAGGCAGAGACACTCTGTAGGTTTTTAGTTTCATTGCTCCCTAGCAAGAACACAAGATAATCGACAAGCAGAGAGAATTATCTCCGGAGAGTCCGGGGGTAACCGTCGTGCATCGCCGACCGCTTTTCAGGAACCCCCCCAAACCGGGACTTCCCAGTCCCATATTTCTTAAATGCCCCCATTTTGGGGTAGGGAGGTGTGGAACCTGATCCGCTCACACGAGCAACATCTTCATCATCTTCATCAACATGCCACCAAGAAGAAGGCTTTGGCAGAGAGCGTCCCAAACCCACCACCACCGAGCCGACGATGGTGGGGAAGACGCAAGGGGAATCAAGGCCATCGAGGGAGCCCACGCGCTGGTCCAAGGACAAGGCGGCGGACCGGCCCGGATGCATCGGCCCATCTCAGAGGCGGGACCGACCCATGGTGCTCGAGCGCCGCGCCAAGGGGCCAAGATCGAAAGGGATCCAGACGCCAAAAGCAGCTGGCCAACAAAGGGAAAGGAAAGGGCACGGTCGCTCGACGGGATATCGCCCTTCTAATGTATTTAGAAGTCCAATATCCTCCACTGGATTCCACCACCAAGCAAGCTTTGGCTGGCTCAACTTGTAACGCCGGATGGTTATGCAACAAGAATCATTCCGCCCAAATTAACCTCTCTTAATTCGAACCGCCCAAAACAAAAAATCAAAAAATGAAGCAAACGATAAAAGGTTCCAAATAAGTTCTAAATGTTCGGGGTTTTCTAAAATACCTAACCTAATATTTGGGTAAATTATTTACAAATGTCGGCATTTTAAATAAAATAAAAAACAAAAAAGGAAAAGAATAAAAGAGAAAGGAAAAGGAAAATGGAGGATAACCCCCGGCCCACCACCGCCCCCTCCCTTGGCCCATCCCCTTGGCGCCCAACCCCCACCCCCGATAACCCACCCCACCTAACCCTAGGGCCCACCCCCTCGCTCGCCCTCCCCTGACGGATCCAAAAGCACCACCGAGCCGACCCCCCCCCTTCTGAGATCCACCTGACGCCTCCCCCCATTGCCCCCCCGCCTACCCCCCTCCTTCCCCGCCCGAGCCCGGCCCGGGCCATGGTCCGGTGCTCCGCCTGTCACCGAACGCCCACCGACCCCCCCGGCCTTCCCCGCCCACCGAGGCCCCTAGACTTTGGGGCCGGAGCACCCCTGTCCCTCTTCCCCTCCGGGCGACCGGCCCCCCGACCGCTTCGCCCCCTCCCCCGCTTCCCCGGCCCCCGACCGCCCCCGCCGAGGCCCCCGGCCGACCACGCCCCCCCCGATCCCCTTCCTCCCCGCGATCCCCCCGGGGCCTGCTGCCCCTTTCCCGGCCCCGCCCCATCCCCCTTTAGGCCTGGCCCCCCCATTCTGGCCCCCGCCCCACCCCGCCCCAACCTCCCGGCCGCTGCCAACCCCGCCGGGCCACCCCCCCGGCCCTGGGGTCGGCCCCTCCCAGCCTCGATCCGCCTCGATCGCGCCGCCTCGACGTCTCGGGTTCAAGGCAACGCCGCACCCACCCAAATGCCGAGGGACGGGGGGGCCATTTAATTAAAAACAAAAGACGTTTTAATTAAAAAATGTAATAAAAAATGAAATAAAAAATGAATTAAACTAATTAACTAAATAATTAATTAATTAATTAATTGAGTAATTAATTAATCTAATTAATTCGATTAATTAACCCTAATCATTAGTTAAATTAATTGGGCAATTAATTAAACTAATTAATTCTCAATTAATTAACACTAATCATTAATTAACTTAATTAAGTAAGGTTAATTAATGATTAGGTTAATTAGCTAATTAGTGAATGACATGGGGATCCATTCGTCGGGTGACTTAGTCAACCCTTATCGATGACGCCAAGATGACATCATGTCGATGTCATAAATGCAATTCGAAATTAATTAAATAATTAATTAAAATTCCGAAATTAATAAAATCTTTTATAATCATATCTTTTAACCGTAATCCGGATTAAAATAATTTCAACATGAAAGTTGCTCGTAACAACGAGACGATGATACGCAACCTGCTCGTCCACCACACGCCTCTAACCCATCGAACTCGCAAACTTTCCTCTCCGGTTCATCTGTTCGACAGACGTCCTAACCGGATAACCTCCCTGATGCCTTCCCCTAAACCAGACTTCTTACCACGTTAGGGCACACCAGCATCGCTTGGCATGTCATGCATCGTTATCTCCATCGTATTCATTGTTTCTTCCCTTCTCTTCTAAGACTACGAACCGACGCCGCACTGGCCGCTCGATCAAGGTCGACGATTCTCTCTCTTGCCAGAGCAACCAGCAAGCCCCCTTGATCACCGATATCGCCACTCTTATCTACACCTGCATTAGAGTAGCATAGCATGTTATGCTTTTTGGATACTCCTATATCACGCATAGCCCGCCCTTGTAACTTCTTAGTTATTTTACCGCAATCCTATATGCTTAGTATAGGATGCTAGTCTTTCAACGTGGCCTACTTTCTTGTCCGTTCGCATTATATTTCGGCCGTGATCACCGAGTTGATCACGGGTATATACTATATACTTATACATGATACATGCGAGACTAAAGTCGGGTCGGCCGATGGAGCACCCAGTGGATCTTTTGTGGCGGAGCGGCAGGCGTTGAGACCGCTTAGGAGGAGGTGGGCCTGCTCTGCTCGGGCGTCGCGTTACTTAACACGCTTTAACGAGGTCTTGGTATTTGATCCGGTTGGCTACAGCTTATACGCACTAACCATCTACGCGAGAAGTTAGGGTATCCGCCGTGGTATCACCAAGCACTTCAGACGTCAACGACGAGCGGCGCCCGGATTGACTAGAACGCTCTTAGGGCTAGGGTCCGCTCCTACCAGAACGCGTGTGTGTGTATGGGGCCTGCACTAAGGCTTAGGTTTAGACCGCGGCGGGCTCTCTCACAGCCTAGGTGGGGCTGCGACGGTTGATCTTACGCTGTCGGGCATGACCCCAAAGTGTGTCCGCCAAATGGATCGCGGCGGGTAAGATGGTGCACTCACAGGAAGTTAATCTATTCGGATAGCCGTGATCTTCGTAATGTGACGATTTGGAGTTGTACCTGAGCTTATGACAACTAGAACCGGATACTTGATAAAACACACCCTTCCAAGTGCCGAATAACCGTGGTCGCCTCGCCGTGGATAAGGAGCAGGGATTGCGGGTAGGATTATTGCTATATGATGTTACTTGGAGGACTTCGCTGTCCCTCTTCTCTTGAAGACCGTGACCAAGTTTAGTCTTCGCTAAGACTAGCCATCCCCTCTTATTCCGCATTCCGCCACCCACCGATATGGCCCTTACACATATATCCATGCATATGTAGTGTAGTTCTTGCTTAGTAGTACTTTGATGAGTACTCACGTTGCATTGTTTCCCTTTCCCTACCTATACTGATTGCTGCAATCGACGATGGAGCCTGTGGATCCGACGCCACCGCCTATGACGACTA